>JAUTBS010142988.1:0-12358 GCA_032361285.1 Aequorea victoria | reverse complement strand
TTTGTTTATTTTTTTGTATGGATGCTTGCTTATTTATATACATGGATGGTTTTTTTTTTTTTCATTTTTCTCTCTACATTGATGGTTCTCCCTTTTTTTTACATGGATGGTTCTTTATTTATGTACACGGATTGTTCATTTCATGAGTCAATGAGTGTAATAATGTGGGCAACAAACCAGATAAAAATGACACATTTCTTTTAAATAAAATATATTTATTTATTTATTATTATTATTATTATATGTAAATAGTTTTTTTTAAAATATAAAGTAAACTCGATTCAACTTTATGTTGCTATGCTTTTAAAAAGGTGCACTCATAAAAATTTCTTCGGGTTGTGTTACTTTACGAAGTTGAACAAGCGATTTGTGCATTTTTCAACATGTTGGGAACTAACACAATAACATCAAGTGTTAAAAATTTTTCTCTTAGAATTTCATTAATTCTCCAATTTACCCATCAAGGCTCACCTAGATCTTTTAATTACCATGAGAACAGAAAGAATTCCTTTGTTCAGTGATATACATATCATGTCCCTGGTATCTCGTTTTCATTCATGCCCATATCTTCATGTAAGACCTCATATTTTGGAGTCAGGGGCTTCCCATTGCTCCATGAATCCTTATGCTTCCATCAAAAGGTATATAAGAACAGGTAGTTTCATTCCCCTCATTCCTCTTTATGCTTTCATCAAAAGCTGTACAAGAATCGGTGGCTTCACGGTCCTTGTTCCATGCGATTTCATGATTTGAACAATACTGCATATGATTCATACCGCTTGTTATGCACTGGTTCTCGCGATCTTGATACAAATGTATGTCTCTAGCTTTCATTCATAAAGTGTTTTTGAGTCTGCTCTTCTCATGTTTATGATTTTTATTACTAAACCATGTTTCTATATCCGAAAGGACTTTCTTTAGGACTGTAATGAAGACTATGGTTAGGGTTTAAGAAATGAAGAGAAAAATGCTCAAGCATCAACGCATTGCCAGGGCTTTTAAAAGTTAGCAGTCATCTTTCATATCTCGTTTGTCCCTAGTTTCAACCTTGTTTGGTTGAAAACTTTTCTTCTTCTTACTGTCTCCCACTTTTCGTACTTTCTCATTATTTTTCTTTTGTTTCCTTCATTTTCTTTTCTTCCCTATTTTTTTTTTAAATTTTCCCCTTTCTTTCTTTCTTTTCTTATTCGTTCCACTTTTCTTTTATTTTTCTTCCCAATTCCTTTCTCCTTTTCATTTTCCCCAATGTGGGGGATGATTGGCTAACAGGGTTTTGAAAGAAAATTTTGTAAGCTCAAAGAGGTTGGTAAGAGATATTTGTAAAATATATGGAGAGTAAAAATGACGGTCTTTCTTCACTTTAAGTTGCATGGCTAAGTTGTAATTATCCAAACACATGATGAAGCAGGCTCTTTTGCTCACTTTGATTGAACTAATTTTCACCTTTCTTTTGTAAGTAACAAGCCTTGTGAGGAAAAATGAAACCATGATTTGAGTCTTTTTTTTTAACTCTAACTTTTTCCTAGACCGCCCTTTCAGGTTTTTTAGCCTACCAAAATTTTCCATTTTTTTTCTCTAACTTTTTCCTAGACCGCCCTCTGAGGTTTTCAGCCTACCGAGCTTTTTTTTTTACTCAAAAATCATGCGTCCAACAAACTCACGACATTTGATGTCATTGTGAAATTTCTTTTTCTGACAATTGATGGCATTATTCTAAACTCGAGACTCATCTTCATGGGAGAGGCTTCCACGTGTTCCCGTTAGCAAATCTAACAATCATTGGTATTTTTCAAAAAGGTTTCATAGAGTTAACATTTGATCTCTCAGGGATCCCCTTCAATACTTGATTTATTATTTTAGTTCCTTTCCTTGTAAATTGGACACGTCTTTTTGTGAGGAAAAGGAAAGTTTGGCAAAGTGCCGGTAAGAACCTCAAATGTTTGGGTTGCTAGACATTCTTTAAGGGAATCGAGCCTTATCATCGTTCAAGAAGAAAGGTTCTCTCATTATTTTTACTATTCTCTTTTTTTCAATGAAGGTGGAAAGATAGGTACACTCTTCAACTCTCTTCTTTTTCAATGATAGGAATGTCAAAATTTACCTATTTTGTTCAGCATAGCAAATGAGGAGAATCATTTTTTTTTGAAAAGCATTTATTTAAAAAAAAAACATAGGTCATGGAAAAACACACAAAAGCTTCTTTGACTCGTTGCCCACATCATATATGTCCCAAGACTCACAAAATAAAGCAACATTCGTGATTAAATGCACCTTTTTTTATTGTGTCACTTCATCATTTTCCAACTTTTTAGGCCCAAACACCTTGAGAACTAACCTCAATCTAGTCAGATCCAACGTAACAAAGGGTGTGGGTGATAAAACTCAGCTTAAACTGAAAATAGAAACGTTAAGCCTCGACTCAACAATAAAGGAACTCGAGATTTTCTCGTGAAACCCTGAGCGAGAAAAATAAAGAGTGCGGGTGATAAAACTTGGCTTAATCAAAAAGGGGAGCGTCGAGATTTTCATCGCATCAACGTCCAAGAAATGGTTGTGGGTAAAACACAACTTAGAAGAACGTTGAGATTTCCTTAACGTCTTGGGATTTTCTAGGAAAATCTTGGAGAAAGAAAGAAAAAGGTGCGGGAGAAGCCCCGCTTATCCGTTGAGATTTTGAGTCTCAAGCGGCAAAGGGGTACGGGTAGAACCCGGCTTATCCGTCGAGATTCTAGATCTTAAGCGGCAAAGGGGTGCAGATAAAGCCCAGCTTAACCAAAAAAAAAAAGCATCGGACCGCAGTTGGACAATAAAGGAACTCGATTTTTTCTCAAGAAATCCTACGCGAGATAAACAAAAGGGTGCCAGTGATAAAACCCTACTTAAACTAAAAAGAGAAACGTTGAGCCTTGACTCAATGTCTAAGAAAATGGCACGGGTAAAGCCCGACTTAGAAGAACGTTTAGAATGCCTCAACACCTTGGGATTTCCAAAGATCCCGGAGAAAAAAAGAAAAGAGGTGCGGACGAAGCCCAACTTATCCACTTGAGATTTTCATCTTACGCGGCAAAGGGGTACCGGCGAAACCCAGCTTAATAATAGAAAAATTGGCATTTGAGACAAAAATTGCCTCCATGTCCAAGAGGGGGTTGCGGGAAGTACCCAACTTAGAAGAATGTTGAGATTTCTATCGCCTCAATGCCTCAAGATTTTCTCAGAAGATCCCGGATATAGAAAGAGAAAGGTGTGGGAGAAGCCTGACTTAATAACAAAAAATGGGACGTTGAGAATTCTCAATGTCCAAGAGGGGGTTGCGGACAGTACTCGGCTTAAAAGAGCATTGAGATTTTTATCGCCTCAATGCCTCAGGATTTCCTCAGAAGATCCCGGATAGAGATAGAAAAACGTGCGGGAGAAGCCCGGCTTAATAAAAGAAAAAAATACGTTGATAACTCTCAACATCCAAGAGGGGGTTGCAGGCATACCAAATTTAGAAGAGCGTTGAGATTTCCATCGCCTCAATACCTCAGGATTTCCTTGAAAGATTCTGGATAAAAGGGGTGCGGGTGAAACCCGGCTTTATGATAGAAAAAAGGACATTCAGAATTCTCAACATCCAAGAGGGGGTTGCAGGCGTACCCGGCTTAGAAGATCGTTGAGATTTCTATCGCCTCAATGCCTTAGGATTTCCTCAGAAGATCCTAGAAAATTAAAGAAAAATGTGTGGGAGAAGCCCGGCTATCCGTCGAGATTCTGGATCTTAAGTGGAAAAGGGGTGCGGGTGAAGCAGCGAAGCCCGGCTTATCCGTCGAGTTTTTGGATCTCAAGCGGCAAAAGGGCGCGACGAAAGCCCGACTTGACCAAAAAAAGAAAAAGAGTTGGGAAACAGCCCAACGACATCAAACCTCGGGACGACCTCAGGGAATCCCAGGAGAAAGAAAAAGAGGCTCGGGTCATGAAACCCAGCTCTAAAAGAGAGAAAAAGGGTTGGGCAATAGCCCAACGACGTCAAACCTTGGGACGACCTCGGGAGGTCGTTAGAGAGAGAAAAAAGAGGCTCGAGTGATGAAACTTGGCTCTAAAAGAGAGAAACTTTATTGGGGAACAGCTAGACGACGTCAAACCTCGGGACGACCTCAGGGGGTCCCAAAAAAGAGAAAAAGAGGCTAGGGTGATGAAACCCGGCTCAAAACGAATAATATTTAGTGATCAGTAAAAATTTCATCACTAATAATAAACTTTTTAGTCACTTCTTCTAAAATGTCACTAAAACCTTTTTTCCGTCAATTTTTATTTTCCCACCATACATTTATCGACCAAATTTAAGTGACAAATCAAAAATTGTCACAACAAACCACAACTCTTATTTTTTAGTGACGACCCCTATTTTTGTCATTAAACACGTACTTTTAGTTATACATTAGTGTTCGTCACCCACTTTTTAAAGTGACAAAATTATATATTTGACATGAAATAAAGCTATATATTTTGGGACAACTCTATGTGTGGTCACAAAAAAGATCATCCAATATCATTTAGTGTCAGGTAAAAAATATTGTCACTAATAATTATATTTTAGTTCTGACTTTTTTATTGTCACTAACAGGTTCTTGGCGCCACTTTAATTTCCCGCCATACTTTTAGTGACTAAATTCATGCAAAAAACAAGAAAATTTCACAAAAAGACACGATTTAAGTTTTTTAGTGACAACTATTTTTGTCGCTAAACATGTACTTTTAGTGACGAATTTATATTCGTCATTAATGTTTTTGTCACTATAAATCATTTTTCTTGTAATGACTATTAAAGGTTGTTAGGCAATTCAAAGGGCTGATTATATTGATGTATATATATAGGAATTGAGTGGCGGTGAAAAGTGACGAGGATAAACTGTATTTCGCAATTTCCCTCAAACTATGTAATATTTGCTCATAAATGGGAAACTCATTCTTCCACAATAACTTTATTGCATTTATCTTCAATAAATTAGATAGTTTTGAAAACAAGATCGTCTAATGTTTTTAGAGATAAATGTGATAAAATTATGTGTTTACGATTATGAGATAATTTTTGAACTTTTATTTCATAAATCACTACAACAAAAATCAAGTTTCTCGACGTAGCAAAAATCATCGACAAAAACCTAATTGCGTAGGTAAATGTATTTGCCAACGAAATATATTACGTCGGCAATGCAATTGGTGTAGGTGTGTCGGTAAAAGTGTGCCAACGTAAAACTGCACATGTGGGCAAATGAGGCTCCAGCGACGCAATATTTCATCGGCAAAAGACTTAAATTCACGTCAATAAATATAGTGTCATCAAAAAGTGATGTAAATGAGACTTTTATACACTTTTGCCAACAAATGGTGGCATCGGCAAAAGTTACTCATTCGCGACGCGCAAGATGCGTCAACAACAATAATTATTAATTGTCCTTTTAATTTAACAAACAAATTGCGTCGCCAAAAGGTTTTCCCGACAAACTAGAAAACGTTGCCAAAGGTTCAACCTTACCGACGTGTATATGGAGGCAAATTTAAATTCTTTTCTGATTTCCAATACTTTTGCCGATGTATTTCTTGTGTATCCAAACAAATTATTAAAAAAATAAAAATTTTATATTTCAAATATTTTTCTCTTAAATCTATTTGAACCTGTTTTCAATTCAAACAGATGCATATATTAATACATTTTAATCAAATGAATTCCAAATAAGTATCCACATAAATCCAAAGACTCAAAAGGTATTTATCAATATCAAATGCATTCAAAAGGTAATTATCAATTCCAAATTTATCCATATCCTTTTGGGGTGAAGTCATGCTCTCAACCTGTTGGTAGAAAATGTTCGGACGTACGGGATCAAAATACCATAGATTCTGGAAGATACAAATTGGGGATTACTTATACGGGAGAAGGATACAACTTCCTCTTTTGGTTACGAAGCCCAAAGGAATAATGAACGAGGAATGGAACCTACTTGACAGATAAGTGCTCGGGGTCATTCGACTGACCCTGTTCAGATTAGTCGCCCACAGCTTGGTAAGAGAGAAAACCACAGCGAGACTGATGGCAGTTTTGTCAAGTATGTATGAAAAATTATTTGCCAAAAATAAGGTACACCTTATGAAAAATCTATTTAATCTGAAGATGGTAGAGGGTACATCAGTAGCCAAACAGTTGAATGATTTTAATACTATTATAAATCAATTATCATCTGTTGAGATTGATTTTTAGGATGAAATATACGCTTTAGATATTTTGGCCTCGTTACCTAACAGTTGGAAAGCTATGAAAATGGAAGTTAGTAACTCAGCAGGCAAAAATAAATTGAAGTTTGCTGATATTAGAGATCTTATTTAGAGTGAGAAAGTTCGTCGAAGAGATTCGGGTGAAACTTATAGTTCAGGTTATGCTCTGAACACTGAAACTAGAGGAAGGTGGTCGGATAGGAATTTCAACTGGAATAGGTCCAAGTCCAGGAAAGGTAAGAGAAAATCTAGAACGGGAAAATGGAATATTGGAACTGTGGAAAAACTGGTCACTTGAAAAAGGACTGTAGGGATCTAAAAAAGAAGAATGACAGCGAGTGTACCAATGCTGTTACTGAAGACATAGAGGATGCTTTACTTCTGTCGGTAGACAGCCCTATTGACTCTTGGGTATTAGACTCAGGGGCCTCATTCCATATTACAACACACCAATAGATTATTGAGAACTTTGTGTTCGGGGATTTTGGGAAGGTATACTTGGTTGATGGTGAAGCCTTGAGCATTGTAGGGATGGGTGCTATTCAGATTCGATTGCCAAACAGAACCTCTTGGTTGATTCAAAAAGACCAACATGTTCCCAAGATAATGAGGAACTTGATCTTAGTTGGACAGTTAGACTCAGAAGGACATGTAGTGTCCTTTGCAGGTGACTAGTGGGAGATCACAAAGGGGGCAATGATAGTGGCTCAAGGAATAAAGATGGGAACTCTCTACATGACCACCAGTACCAGGAATATAGTTGCAGATGATGGTTCAGACGCTAATCTTAGGCATCGCAGGCTGGGTCACATGAGTGAAAAGAACATGAAAGTACTTTTGTCCAAAGGTTAATTACCTGCTTTAAAATCTGTTGAATTTGAATTCTGTGAGGATTGTATCTTTGGGAAGCAAAAAAATGTCAGTTTCTCAAAAGTTGGCATACCGCCAAAACCTGAGAAATTAGAGTTAGTACATACAGATTGGTAGGGACCCTCCCCTGTTGCATCTCTTGGTGGGTCCCGGTATTATATGACTTTCATTGATGATTCAAGTAGAAAATTCTTGGTGTATTTTTTGAAAAATAAATCTGATGCACTTGGAAAATTTCAAAAGTGGAAGGTTTTATTGAGACTGAAACAGATTTGAAATTAAAATGCTTGGGATTAGACAATGGGGGAGAATACACTGATGCGGATTTTAAGAAATTTTGTGCTGCAAATGGGATCAAAATGCAAAGGACCATTCCTAGTACACCACAGCAAAACGGTGTAGCTAAACAGATGAACATGACACTGAATAAATGGGCAATGAGCATGAGGCTATATGCAGGATTTCCAGAAAGTTATGGGCTGATGCAGTGAATATTTCAGCTTACTTGATCAATAGAGGACCGTCTGTCCCATTAGACTATAGGATCCTAGAAGAAGTTTGGAGCAGAAAGGTGGTAAACATTTCTTTTCTAAAGGTTTTTGGTTGTATTTCATATGTTCATGTTAACTCCAACAATAGAAACAAACTATAAGCTAAATGCAGAAAATATTTTTTCATTGGGTATGGGGATGAAGCTTTTGGTTATCATTTTTGGGATGATCAAAACAAGAAAATTGTTTAGAGTAGGTATGTGATCTTCAATGACCAGGTAATGTACAAAGACAGGTCAAATGCAGAAGCTGAGAGTACTAGTCCTGAAGTCAGTAAGTCTACGTTTGTAAACGTGGATGACATTCTGGACGTTGTAGCAGAGGATGTGGATAATGAAGACCAGGAGAATGTGAATCCACATACAAAGTAACGTCCACCAACTACTGTGGTCAGAAGATCCGTCAGGAACATCAGACCACCACGGTGGTTCTCACCATCTCTATTATATATCTTGTTGACATACAATGGTGAGCCAGAAAGTTATGATCGTCTAATCCCAAACCCTATTAGCAATATAAGTTCTAAACCATGGGATGCTCAAACCCCATCAATACATACATTAGCAACATTGATTGTCTCTCAATCATGTTATCAAAATATTTCAAGATAAAAACATTCATCACATTTCATTTTAATATAATCTAGGCACTCTCACATGATTTGAGTGTTTCAAGGTTGGCCTCTTTTAATCCTGAGGCGTCGCTCCTTCGTTCGGGGCTACCCCTCCGGGACCTAGGTTTCATAACCACTCATGAGTATAACTTATTTCTCATATGTATACCCATAACCCTACTTCTTGTTTCCTTGGTCTTAAGAAATACTTAGTATCTTATTATCATAATAATATTCTTTCAAATGTTAATTGTTCATTAAAGTTGTTAAGAACTCAATCATTTGTCTTAGGCCCTTGGTTACTCTTGGAACGTCAATTTTCTCATTTTTCTTCAGATTCCTAATTATGTCCCACTTGTTGTAAAATCATTTATAAATATCAAATCTTCATTAATAATTCTGGAAACATTACAGAAGCTATATTAGGATGTTACCTAAATATTTTATGAATAACCTAAGAGCCACATCTCAACATAAAGGGCTCTGAAAATTTGTGGGGTACAGTTTGTCCGAAATTAACACTATTTGGGAGAATTCCTTTTTCTCCAAATTCGTCCAATGAAAATGAGATTTATAATTTTTGAGTAAAACTAGACCCATATACATTTCTTTCCATATATAGCGCATCTCTAGGAAATCTTTTTTAAATTAATTAAAATTCCTAAAAGTGACCTATTTTTCTGCAACTCTGATGCAGCAAGGTCAAAAATGTTATAAGGGTCTAAACTATATTTTTTGGTTCAACCAAAAATCATGCATGTTCATAACATGTCATAATAGCACTATTCAAAATATATTTTTATTAGGGTCTGTTTGGGTTTCACGAAAATTCATGAGATAAGCATTATGGTTAATGTTTTGTCATTTTTCAAATGGATCTTCTACTTCCATCATCTCCCTTCTCTATTGTACATGAATACATGACTCCAAATATTCTTATTATCAATTTATATACCATATTAGTAATTTATTTTGAGTTCTTCATAGGTCTTAACATTCATTTCTATTTTATTTACAACCCAAGAAAGTTCATCTTTCTTGAGTACTAGGGTTCCTCCATGTTTGTTCGTTCATGATATTATCTTTTTTTAACTTACAGATGGATGATCTTAAGAATATGATGTTAAGTAAGAAGTGAAGAATTTTAAAACTCTTTTACTTGATTGTCTTTCTTGTTTCAAGGGGGTATGAACTTTGCTTTTAGTATTTCTCATTTTTCCTTCTTCCTTTTCTTCTTTCTTTCCTTTCTTCTTCCTTTTCCTTTTTTTTTTTTCTTCTTCTTTTCTTCTCCCCTTCCTCTCCCTCTCTTGGCTGAATTTCCTTGATGGTGTGTGGAAGTTTGGAAAAAATTTGCTAAGTATTGAGAGAATGAGAATTTATATTGTAAAACTCAGTAATAATTAATAATTTTTTTAAACTAATTAGTAATTAATTAATTAATTAATTAAAACTAAAATAAATTAAATAAAATAATTAATGAAATTAATTAACTAAATTAACTGATTATTAATACGATTAATAGAAATAATAATTATTTAGAAAATTTATCAAACAAATAAATTGATTTTGTTGATACTAATTAAAATAAAAAATTTTAGAATTTGAAAATAAAATATAATATTAGTAATTAGAAGAAAAAAAATTTATAAATAAAGAATACGTTTTTCTTTAGCAGAAGGATCTGCTAAAGATAACAGAATCCACCACCATCTGTTGAAGATTGAAGGAGATCTGCTTGAGGAGCAAAATCTGTCATTTTGTCTCTCCAAGATTGCCACCATCCATTTTTAAACCTTATCCTCATTTTCTTCCCTTATATCTCACGTACTCCTTCCTCTTCTCTTCTCTAGCATTTCTTTTCTTTAACATTTTCTTCTCTCATCTCTTCTTAAACCTTCCTCTGCTCTAGCCTCTCTCTCACTCTCTTGTTACCACCAAGCACCACCTGTTGCACCAACGGATCACCGCCATGCAGCCACGCACCACCGTCATTGTCGAATTCGTCGTATTCGATCCGGTCGATTCTCTTTCTCTCTCCTCTATTCTTCTATTTTTATATATATAATCGAATGTATATTTATATATCTATATCAAATGATTAAGATTATAAAATGAGTAATAAATTAAATTGATTATGATATTTCAATAATTCATGTAATCGAGATTATAAAGGTAGAACCAAAACATATACATTTTAATTCGCAAATATATATATATATATAGAAAATATAAAGTGTTGAATATGTATATCTATATATATATATATACAAAATATTAAATCAAATTCTTATATGTTTTTAATGAAAAAACTCATTAGAAACATGATAGAAAGTATCATATAATACTTTAAAATAAAAATCATGAAGAATGGAATCGAAACGAAATCAAAAATCGACCTGAAATACTCTTTTTTGTTTGCTGTCTGAGGACCTCCTTCCGGACGGAACCTACCTCTGTCCGGATGAAGCTCAGTAACGGGAATGATAAAGCCTCGGTTGTTCTTCGTCCGGACGGAGCTCGTCCGCCGTCCGGACGAAACTATGTTGAGACTGATTTTTCTTGTTATAGTTCACTGTTAAGGGTTTGTTTGGTTGATCCCAATATTAAACCAAGTTATTAATTGATAATGTAAATACTGAAATTATGTTTTTAATAAAGTTAAATTATTAAAATCATTATTGGATGATAATTAAATTGTAAATTAGTTAATAATTAACTTAGTAAATTGAAAAACGTTGTGAATCATTTTTAAATGATTTAAAGGTGCCGTTTAGGGTATCATTTTAATTAAATAACCATTTAATTAAATCACAAACAAAGATCAAAATCCCAACTAACGAGTAAGGGTTCGTTTAGATAGTTAGACTACTATCTGTATTGATTATTTACGTGTGATTTGTACACTTTATCATTCAGGTTGACCTAGATCATACATGTTGCTAGTTCTTTCATTCTTTCCTACGGATATCAGGTGAGTATTTGTACGCTACGTATTTTTATTAAAAATCATTGTTTCCCTAAATATTTTAAGTGAAAAAATGTAAAGTATGTTTCAAATTCTTTTAACTGTAAATGTACTATCTGTAGTATCTTTTAAATTCAAATTCATGGTAGAACCTTTTTGAATGAAACAAAATATATGTTTATTCATCTATTGGTGCAATCTTGATGTCATATTGGGACTATGTGTAAGTCCAGGAGAAAGTCCTCTACTGAGGTGACTCTGGCCGCTAGAGAAAAGACCGGTTTGATTCTGTGGTGACTCTAGTCGCTCAATGGTTCAAGGGACAGTTCGGGGTTTCTGGTGACCTAAACTGGAATTGTCAATGGGAAAAAACTCGGGCACCATCCTGTAGTGACCCATATTCGATGTTGGATCTAACGGGCTGAGGCAGCCATGAATTTATATATGTTGGCATTGGGTTATTCCTTGTTCCACTTCTATGATCATATCGTTCACCATTATTGCTATTGATTGTTATGGTTGGACATATTTATGTCGTTGGCATATGTTGATATGAAAAGATTTTATTATTGGACCTTGTTGTCCTGTTTGAGATTTGGTTGGGTGACTCGTCGTGTTAACGAGATCATAAGAAAAGAAAGAAAGTTAAATGTTTTGAACATTTGGTTGTTAGATGTGTTGATCATCCCGTTTATCTATACTGTTTATTACTGCCATGATATGTCTCTTTTATCAGTTATTTTATCCCTAATTTTAGAATTGTATTTTATTATGCGTACTTCATTCACCAGCATTGCTAATGGTGTTTTCACCCACATTTTCAAGTTTTTAGTGACGAGGCATGAGTTTAGTTTTGAGCTCTGCGGTGAATCCGACATATGGCATCTATGATGCCTTTCATTTACATTTATTGCTTCCGTACTTAGATTACTCATCACAGTTGCTTATTTATTTAGGAATTATTGGATGATTTCATCATCCGAATGTTGGACTGTTTTGCCCCAATTTTGGATATGATTTTGATTGGGCAGTTTAGTCCCAAATGTTAATTAATGAATTTAATGGTTTAATTCACTAAAATAGATTTATAATTGACATATAGATAGC
>JAUTBS010142877.1:0-12358 GCA_032361285.1 Aequorea victoria | reverse complement strand
TCATCTCCCGAGGCGTAACGCCTTTATTCTAAGTCTTCGTACTTAACGTTTGTGTTGTGAAAAGTGAGGCGTCACACAATCCCTCTTGGGTCGACTCACAGAGACCATTTTCTGCCTAAAGGTCGACACCAGCACCTTGCATCGACCCCTTGACACCTGAGACCACCTTGGGTCGACTCACAGACCCCATGAGTCGACCCACAGCCCTTTTAAACCATGACAGACCACCTTGGGCCGACCCACAGCTTATGTGGTGTCGACTCATGACCACCTGAAGGGTTTTGGTAAACTCACAGCCCCTGTGTGTCAACTCACAGTGTGTGCCGTGACCACCTATCACCTTGAGTCGACTCACAGTCCTGTGGTGTCGACTAACGCTTGTCTTCTGACCTATTTGGGTCGACCCAGAGGCTATCTATGTCGACTCATTGAATGAACGATTGAAGAGAAAATTTCTAAAATTAATTCGAATGCTTAGGCTCTGTTTGGGCATCAGTTTAAAGGATAAATTAAATTAATTGAATATTAATTTAACACTAGAAACACACATGGGATTTATTAAATGGATTAAGGGACCGTTTGGTATTTCTAAGTAGTTCTTTAGCCTCGTTTAATGTTTTAAATTATTGTATTATATCAGGTTGAGATTTATTGCATCTATTATTCATTTGAGATTAGTTTGGACTCGATGTGAGTGGATTCTTGCTATATATCTTTCAAATAAATCCCCTTGTTCCCCAAAAATTGTTTTAAAAGAAAATTTTACTTGTTTTAAATATTTTTACTTATGTTTTTATATGCAAACTCTTCACATAAATGTTTTAAGAAAAAAAATGTATATATTTTAATGCTTTTAAACCAAATTGTATGATTATACTCCTCTGCAAAACTCATGACATAATTGATTTAAAGATAATGAGAAAGAAAATTGATTCTTATTTATATATATGGTGCGATAATGAGATAGGATTCTTTGGATATTAATAAATTCCAAGGCATATCTCTCTTCGGAGATGACTTTGGCCAGCTAGGGAACAGAACCGGTTTGAATATCGTGTTGACCCTAGTTGACTCAACGGTTAAGGGACAGTTCCGGGTACGTCCGGTGACATTAACTGGAATTGTGTAAAGAATAATCCCAGGCGCCAACCTATGGTGACTCTATTTTTCGATATTGGATCCATGGGCAAAAAGGCCCTGAGTTATGATGTAGCATTGATACTATTATGCTCAGACTATTTATCGAGCACTTGATTGATTATTCTCACTCTCTGATGAGCATGTCGCTATACCATATTATAATACTGACATATTATGTCTTATGATGGAGGACAATTGATGTCCAGTTTTAAATAAAGTACAAGAGAAAAGATATGTATTTTTCTTGAAATAAAAATAAAATGAAATGATGGGTTATGTGTTACCCTTTTGTTTATACTGTATATGACATGCCATGATTATCTTATCGTACAATTTATTTAAATTTCTGTTTTAGAACTGTATTGTACTATGCATATTTCATTCACCAGTTTATACTGATATAGCTCCTTGATATTTTTTTTTCAGGTCTCCAGTAAGGAGAGGTCTAGTTGATGGGTTGCTGCGTGGGATCCAAGACATTTAACCTCTAGGACATTTCATAACATTTTCTTCCGCATTGTTTAATATATTTTATTGTTGATACAGTATTATGATCATGGTTATATTATGGGCTGTTGACCCATATGGGATTTAAACTGATTAAATCCATAGAAACTGATATTGTTTAGCATATAGTTAGCTAAATTTTATTTAAGACTTTCTTGGTTTGTTGGGCCAAAGGCCCATGAACCATGGCCGGTCACATTTTCCAATTCGGGGCGTGACAATAACTCGGGGCCTCTTGACCCATTGGATCCAATATCGAAATAGAGTCACCACAAGTTGGAGCATGAGTTTGTTTCCTATATGATTTCAGTGAAGGTCACCGACACACCCGGACTATCCCTTAATCGTTGAGTCAACTAGAGTCACCACGAGATTCTAACCGGGTCTGTTATCTAGCTGGCCAAAGTCACCTCCGAAGAGGGCTTTCCCTTGAACTTTTTCATATCCTAAGAATCCTATCTCATGATCGTACCATATATAATAAAGAAAATAATTATTTTTTTATTATCTTTAAAACAATTGTGCCATGATATTTGTAGAAATAATATCATACAATTTTATTTGAGAATATTTACAACATATATATATTTTTTAAAATATTTACGTCACGGTTTTACAGGAGAAGTAATATACAAAAGTATTTAAAAACATTTGAAACATGTGGATTTTTCTTTTAAAATAATTTGGAGAATACGAGGATTTTTGTGAAAGATAAATAGCATGAAATTCACTCACATCGAGTCTAAGGTAGGCTCTAAAAAAATAAAAATGCAATCTACGTCAACCTAATATAATATAATTATCCAAATAAATAAAAGAAGCTAAAAAATTAATTAAAGCTACTCAAACGGACCCTTAACCCATTTGATAATTCCCATGTTTATTTTTGGTGTTTAAATTAATTATTAATTAATTTAATTTATCATGCATTTAATGCCCAAACAGATCCTAAGGCTTAAGATTAATTTTAGAAAATTTTTCTCAAAATTTTAAGTCTTTAAGTCGACACTGATGGCCTCTGAATCGACCCAACAAGATCTAAGGCATGAGTGAGTCGACACAACAAAGCTGTGTGTCGACTCAAGGTAAGGGGGTCTCGGCATCTTGCATAACAGTCACCGTGAGTCGACTCACAAAGGCTGTGAGTCGACCCAAACCTCTCAGGTGGCCACGAGTTGACACCACAGAGGCTGTGGGTCGACCCAAGGCAGTCTAGTGTGGTCTCAGGTGACTGTGGGTCGACTCATGAGGTCTGTGAGTCAACCTAAATGCTCTCAGGTCTCAAGGGGTCGATGCAAGGGAGGCTGTGTTGACCCTAGGGCATGGCTGAGGGAATGTGAGTCGACCCAAAGGGGTGCGAGTTGACTCATGGGGCATACCGAGGTGTTGTGAGTTGACTCATGAAGAGGGTGAGTTGACTCAGGTGTTATAAGGTCACAATGGTCGAAGCAGGAGTCGACCTAGGCAAGCTGTGAGTCGACCCAACTGTGGGTGAGTCGACTCAGAAGGTTCATAGGTCACGACATGGTCAACATGAGTTGACCTAGAGGGTTTGTGAGTCGACTCAAGGTAAGGCAGATTTCATGAGTCAACTCAAGAAGGTTGTGAGTCGATCCAAAGGCACGTGATACATCTTTTACGTCACGTGGGTTGACTCAACCAAGGTGTGAGTCGACCCAAAGCTTCGCAGTAGCCATTAATGGCTCTGGAGCTTGGATGTTTATGATGTTTCTTATTCTTTTCTTCCCTTTTATCATTACCTATGATGTTTTATCATATTTTTGAATGGTCTAAACATATTTTGGTGGTCGATTATGATATTCACATGCATGGGCCATATATATACCAACTGTATATATATATATATATATATATATATATACATTACAGTTATATATATTTCAACTAAATGATTTTGGTCTCTGGTTTCTTTCATATAAACATGGTATTCTCATTTATTTACATGTTTTATTTGTTAACTTTTAATCCAAACTATAATCTAACTATACGATGATATATGTGTATATATATATATATACACTGTGTGTATATAAAATGGAAACATAGGAATGCTTCTGACCTCTGATCACCTAAGGTGATAAGGACGATGATAATATGGACGGCAGCGGCGGCACACGATAGTGGTGGTGGTGCACAGGGGTTATGGCAGTGGTGTTCAGTGGTAGCAGTGATGGTGGTGCTACTGGACAGAGGAGCCAAGAGGGAGAGTGTTCTCGCAAGGAAGGAGAGAGCTGAGTGAGAATGAGAGTTCTGGGGAGAGGAATGAGGGAAATGATTGATTTAAGAAGGGTAGTTAGCTGATTTGTGGGATATGATCCCACAAATCTCTAAACATATCCTATCTTCTAAATTCAAAGTTTCCCTTGCTGTCAACAGACTTTATTTTTCTTTTTGTCTTTTCTTTCTTTATTTCATTAACTACTAATAACATATTTAAAGTTTTATTATTTTTGTATTAACTAAATACTTCATAATCCTTTTTATTACATTATTAAATTATGTTTTTATTTAGTAGTTTTTTTCATTAATCAACTTAATTATTGTATTAATAATTAATTTTTAAAATTTGGAAAATTTTATCGGGTTTTACACTAGATGAAGGACTGGCAAGTCTAACACTCAAGGAAGAGAACCAATCAAGTTTGAAACTTTTGCGGAATTTATACGACTACGCAAATGTTGTCACCGATCGAGGGATGAACTTATACATTAAGCTACAATTGGGCACGATACCACACCGATAGCCCCGCATCACATAACACCCAAAGAGCTCCAGGAGTAGAAGATGCAGATAGAAGAATTACTGAAAAAGGGCTTCGTCAAACCAAGCACATCACGTTAGGAAACTGCTGACTCCTCTTTCCAAAAATAAGGATGGGTCCTTAGAATAAAGTGAAAATCTTTAGCAGCCTAGCAGACTCATAAAGAAGAACCGTTATTCACTTTCCATGGATCGATGACATATTCAATAAACTAATAGATTTGAAATACTATTTAGAGGTCGACCTCAAGTCCGGATATCGATAATTGTGATTTAAGGAGGGAGACATATCAGCATTGCCCTTTTCAAATCCCTACGATCGTCATGTGTGTGAGTTAATGTCCCTAAGCTAACTAAATGCGTCATTCGTATTTATATGTGAACGAAAAAGACATTCTTGCCATAACTAGAATAATCCATGAAGTATTCAAGAGAGAAACACACGCAATAATTTTGAATAATTTTACAACTGTTAAGGGACAATCAGCTTTATACCAAGGCAAACAAGTGTGAGTTATGGTTGAAGGAAGTGAATTTTTTGGGTCACGTTGTACCAAGAAGTGGAATTTCTATAGATCCATCCAAGGTGGAAGTAGTATTGGATTAAAACCAACCTAAATCTGTGATGGAAGTCTAATGTGTCCTAAGTTTGGCGGGATACTATCGAAGATTTATTCAAAATTTCTCAAAACTGGCAAGACCAATGACACGATTAACACAAAAGAGAGTAAAGTTTGAATGGAATGGGACATGTGAGAATTATTTTTTGGAGCTCAAGAAATGGTTGATAAGTGCTCCGATACTTGTAGTTCCTAAGCAAGATGTAGGCTACACAGTTTATTATGATGCATTGAAAGAAGGGTTGGGATGCGTTTTGATGCAAAATGGAAGAGTTGTGACTTACGGGTCTAGACAACTAAAGTCGTATGAACGAAATTATCTGATACACGACCTAGAATTGGCAACAGTGGTTTTTTTCCTAAAGTCATGGCATCACTATCTTTATAATAAATAATTTGAATTTTTCTCTGATCATCAGAGCTTAAAGTATTTGTTTATGCAGGAGGATTTGAACATGCGACAAATGCAGTGGGTGGAGTTTCTGGAGGACTTCCAGTTCACATTGACATATCATAACGGGAAGGCAAACAATGTGACTGATGCTTTAAGTAGAAAGTCAAATGGTATCGTTGCTTGTCTGGTAGTGGGAAGATAGAATATGCTAGAAACAATTAGTGAATTTCTACTCGAGCCCAAGAAAAGAGAAGATGTGACATGCTTAAATGCCATTAAAGTTACTTCAACCCTTCTTACAAAGATTTTGGGGGCAGAGAAGACCGCCCAAGAAATAGAATTTCTAGAATCACGTATACCTTCTGATGGTACATCCAAAGAGTGGACAGTACACGTTGATGAGAACTGAAGGGTAGAAGTGTCTAAGGATTCTCACTGACCAAACCTTGCAGCGCATCCAAAAGAAAATAATATTCTCAAACATTAAGACTGGTGGAGCAGAAAGAAGTATGACGTAGCTAAGTTCATGACTAACCATCTTACCAGTCAACAAGTAAAGATGAAGCACCAGTAGCTAGATCTTATAATAAGATTGTTTAGGTTGCTCCATGGATATGATACGATATAAGTAATGACACATCGTTTAACAACAACTGCAAGATTCTCGCCAATAGGAGTTTAGATACCCTAGAGTACAAAATCGACCATGCATCTAGGAAATTGTCTATTAATACAAAGCTTCCACCTCTAGTGTACCTGGTCACGTTGGACCTCACTTTTCAGTGGAGTTGGTGAAGGGCATTGGGAGCAGGCTTGTACTTCAAGATAATTTTCCATACACGGATCAACAAATAATCTAAGTGTGCCATTATAACTATGAAGAACACATTTTACATGGTTGATTAGTTCTTAAGTAGTTGAGAGATGTATTGTTGTTGAAGTGGAATTACGTATAATACTAAGTAGAATACATACTACTCTGACGATCGCCGACCAATTGGACGGAGAATAACAAAGTAGTTTGTTAAAAATTAAAACATTAATTGAAAAGGAAACTGAGGAATTAGACAGGGCAACCAGACCGGTGACACTTGATGCCAATAACTTCGTGATCTTGAAGAACACAGACTCACAAGAAATTTGTTCGATCGGACCCTTTGAAACTTTGTAGAACGTCGAGAAGATCATTTACCGACAAGTCATAACGAAAGTGAGTTTTCTTCAGATTTTTTCACAAAATCGTGGAAGGATGTCATATTCCGTTCACATCATTAGTTGGGAAGGAACCAAGTATGATGAGGCATGTAAAGCAAGGCCAGAAAAGATTGTGGGAATCAATAAAGGAAAAGTTTGCGTGTCAAAGTTCTACTTTTTGTGCAAGTTTTGTGATCTCACTGAAAAGTGGGAAAATATAACTACGTATGGGAGGATGCTAAGTGTTTTAATTAACACAATTATAAAAAGCCAAAGACACAGTCTTAAATTTCGAGAATGAAATTTTTGTAAGGGGAGTAGATTGTAAAGATCCAAAATTTTGAAATAAGTATAAAATAAGAAATTAACTCGTAAATAAGAGTTATTAAAAAGAAACACTGAGAAAGTTAGAAACAATATTAGACTCAAGCACGAAAGAAAATTTAAAACTTTTTCAACTCTAAAACAAGGCCACAACTTGAATCATAATCTCAATCATTAATCTTGAATCCCTAAAGACTCAAAACCTAACTCCATGAATAAAGAATTCTCAACACACATAGGATATGAGAATCAAGTTAAACTCAAGAAACATAAACGAAGATCTAAAGAAAATCATGGAGAACTTTCTAATAAGGTTCAAACCCTAAGGTTAAGTTCTCAAAACCTAAAACCAATAGAAACAAGAATTGCATGGATGACTTAAAAGACTCAATAATTATGTTACAAACTTAGAGCTTGAAAATTAGAAGAACATTATGACACAAAATTTAAACAAACACTAATCAAATAGTTAAGAATTTAATCTTGATTAAATCAACTAAAAACATAAAAGATGATTAATGGGATAAAATTCAAAATAAAAAATTAAGCACAAACATATAATCAATTATAAAGCTCAAAAATAAAATAAGTAGCCCAACTAATTAATTTGGCCAAAAAAATGAATTGGGCTTAAAAACAATGAAGTTAGCCCAAACTAAATTTGTCAAACCCCGCCCCGAGCATCGGGCACAGAACCTGAGGATGGGTACTCAACCCATCATACTTAACAATATACACAACATTTTGGGCATAAATTTTTTTTCTTTTAACATAACATTAGGACTTCATCCTTGGGTCTATCATAACATCAAAAAATTTACATAAGAGGGCTCACAGCCTCATCAACAACATTTCATTAATTACATTCTAAAATGAGAAAAACAAAATATGTTCCCAAGACTCGACTTCCCTACTACCTTCCCTAAAGCCTAAGATCACAGTGGACAGTACCAGACATCGCCTTGACTTCAACACCTGTCAAAAACATCAATCTGTGTGGGGGTAAGTTATAATTCACGTGCTCACCAATCACAAGCAACAGTATTAGAAATGGCACAGTGGAAGAAAATAGTTCATTACTTCAAAAATAGGATAACATTTCACAAAGCATATACTTTTATCATAAAGCATTCCAAGTTGTCTACTTTTCACAAATCACCTCATAGAAGAGGGTTTTTCAAGTATCAATCCATTTTCAATCTTTCTTTACTTTCCATCTCCATTTCGTTATTTTTCTTACAAGAGTGTTGTTCGTCATCTTTCCATTTAGTATCTTTTAAGAGAACATATTTCATTTTATCATCATTCACCTCTCAATAGAGGATTTTCCATATCATAACATCATAACATGTCAGTGGAGGATTTTTTATATCATTTTCGTTCATTCACTTATTACTGGTTATTACGTCTTTTCATTTCACACATCCACTTAGTAGTGGTAACATAATTATCTATTTATCATTCATTTTATCTCATAAAAGCCTTCGGTTGTATTAACCTCCCAACCAGGAGTTGTTGCAGTACTACTGTGGGGATCCCGCCCTCTCATCGCCCCCTTCCTCTGTGGGGAAAAAAGGAGAGGTGAGTTTTTCTCTCGAAATGCGCATCCGTGGGTTGAGGACCGCGCGATATTTTTCAGAGTCACCACTTGGTTTTTGAAAAAACCAAGAAACCAAAAAGGGGCCGTTTTCAAGGTAAACCCGCCCATTTTCAAGGTAGTGCGTATCCGTTATTACCAGAGATCTTTGGTTCATCAAGCAAAATATCATATGCCAATATGGTGTTCCTTATGAAATCATATCCGACAATGGATCCCACTTCCAGGGAAATGTGCTAGATTTGATGAAAGAATACATGATTACTGCGCACAAGCCATCTCCATATAGGCCACAGACAAATAGAGCAGTTGAGGCCTTTAACAAAAACATTAAGAGAATCTGGCAAAGGACAATAGAAGCCAGTAAGGATTGGCCAAAAGAGTTTCCATTTGCCTTTTGGGGCTACAGGACATCAATCCGAGCCTCGACAGGAGTTATCCCTACTCTCTAGTATACGGGATAGAAGTTGTCCTACTCGTAGAGCTAGAGGTTCATTCTCTGAGAGTTATAGCAGAGTGCAGTATACCAGAAGAAAAATAGAAGAGAGATCGTTCCGAGGACTTACTTTTGTTCGACGAAAGGAAATTGAGGGCACTCTTTCATGTTCAAGGCTATCAGAAAAGGGTAGCCTGAGCATTTAACAAGAAGGTCAAAACTAGGGACCTCAAGGAATGGGACCTCATACTCAAAGAAATTCGAGCCTCTATCTTTGATCTAAGAGAGAAATTTAAACCAAATTAGGCTGGGCTATATATAATCAAAGCCATTATGACGGGAATAGCCGTTATTATTATGAACCTAGATGAAAACACTTTCAATATTCCAACCAATTTGGACAAGCTTAAAAACTACTACCCTTAAAAAAAGATATGAAAATAAGATAGGCTCGCTAGGTTACAAAACTAATGAAATCAATAACCCAGGCAAAAGTAAGAGCAGTCCGCAAGGTTGAAATCCTGAAAGGGCGACTTTGGCAAAAGAATGGCATCAAAAAAGGAGAGTGTTAAAACCTAGAGTGGAACCATACCGGAACTACGTTGTGGCCTGATTCTTTTTCTTTGGGATACGCAGGCAACTTCAATCCGAAGTTCAGCTCAAACCTTTATATAAATAAACCCCTCTACCAAAACAAAACAAAAATGACAAAAAAGAGAAAAAGAAAAATGGAAAACACTTACCCTAGCTTCATCTTTCAAAAAACCCTCTATCTGATTATGATTTCATTGTGAAGATTTTTTAAAATCCTTTGATTAATTTTCATTATATAGAAAAAACGAACATCAAGCCAATGAAGTGAGAAGATCAAAGATTAGAAAAGAGAAAAAATTTCATTACTTAGCTTTAATGAACGAAGTTTATACATGAAAAGGAAAAAGTGCAAATCCTAAACTTTTTTCTAAAAACGAAAACAAAAGAGAAAGAAGATAACATAATAATGGAAGTGCAGCAGGAACAACTAGATTGAGTCCTCTTTTCTTCACATCGTTGTCTTCTTCTTATCATATATACCCTCCCAGCTGTGTTGATTATTACATCAAAAAGACATCGCTCAGGGATCTTCTGAGTTAATTATCCTCCGAGATGACCAGATCCGCTAATAACGCTCCAAAAATGAAGCATAATGAGAAGAAGTGGACATGTGAGTCACTTTCGAAGGGCCCGATTAAGCACGACCCAGCTGACGTAGAATACGAGAAGGAAAATAGAAAGTGGTCAAGCTCAAGACTACAAGCAAAATGCCAGAATGCTCCATGGTCGAAGCCGTCGCCACAGGAATAGTCCACCAAGGACAACGCCAACAGATGTTTTTGCCTGTCTGAGCCTTAAAGAAATCTTTCCACTCAGCCATGGTAATGCAAGGGCAGCAAACCCTTCTTTGCAGAAATGCTCTCGGAGTATAAACTCCCGCCAATGGATACATCAGAATATTCACCTTCTCTATCAACCAAATCTAAGAGAAAAATACAGAAAAATGAGAGTTGAGTGAAAAAATTGAGAGATATATAAAAGGAGAGTGGAGTGAAAAAAAAATTGAAAATACAGAAAAAGGAAAGCTGAGCGGAAAAATTGAGAGAAAAATATAAAAAATGAGAGTTTTGAGAGATACCTGGAGGACTAGGGAACTGGCCGCAAAAGCGTAAGAGGCACCGGACTGCACAACATCCAAACCAATCAGTGTCTTTGCCAGGATCAGTGGTACAGAATTCTTCCCCTCTTTTATTTGGAAGTCTACCTGTACTAAGATAATACTGACATCATCTCCCGGGAAAAGAAGAAAATGGGCCAGAAGACAGATGTACAGGGCATAGCGACAGAGGAACTGCAAAGGAAAATTAGAAAGAGAGCCGACAGGGCAGAAGCGACTCACCAGGCAGGATGTGTCAAGAACCCCACCATGCAGAACAAAAGAAGCTTCACTATCGCTTAATTTGCATAAATCCCGCAAGAGTTTCTTTGGATTCACAAGCGAGGAAGGAATCAAAATCTCATTTCGAGTGAAAAGATGTAGAATAGCTTCGAACTCTTCGATGGTTGGACAGAGCTCCTCGTCTCCAAGCCTGAAAGTATGAGCCACCGGATTCTACAATTGGGTGGATGCCTTCAGGACATTCCAACCCATCCTCACGGACCTCAGATAGAAAAGTGCGTTCAAATCAAAATTTATGAAATTAGTTTACTCGATACTGGTAAACTCATTGGTCCAGCAAGAGAGAGAGTTTTGGGTGGAAGAAGCCATGTTACAAAATCAGGGATGGCTGTTAAAGGAAGGTTGCACCTCTTTTTATAGAAAATCTGGAGAATCAGAACCTGGCCTCGAATTTGATCTTGATAAGCACATGGCGTTGCGCCACCTCAACATGGAATCTTCCAACACAGCATAGTGTGCGCCACATCACATCGCATGCGCCATGTCATCTCATTATGACGGCGTGCCACCTCTGTTGTAAAAAAATAGTTTTATTCTCTCCCCCTGCTTTGTGTCCATGCCTGTCACCACTGTCACTTAATATCTATGGGTGTTAGCGTGACCACTCAGGTCTATGCCCTGCTATCTCCTAGTATCTATGAATATCTATTCGTAAGGATAAAAAAATATATACAACAAAATCCCAAAAAATAGTAAGCGCCGCACAAAAATAATACATCTTGTATATATATAATCTTTGTATGAAAATAAACCTCTGTAAATATTCCTTGTAAATAAATTCTTTAGCCCTTGTATATAATTCTTGTAAATAAATTCCTTTGTATATAATCCATGTAAATAAATAATCTTGTTGTTGTCCCGAAATGGATCAACCCAAAAGGGGGTGAATGGGTTGATAGGTAAATTTATAAGCTTTTTCAAACTCTTTAAAAAGATGTATATGTAGTGGAATAATATAATAGCAGAAAATTAAAGAGTTAAGGGAAGAAGGATGCAAACACGATTTATAGTGGTTCGGTCAACTCGACCTACGCCCACTCTCCAAAGAGCCTTGGGTGTTCACCAATGGATTCTCTAATTGGTGAATCGAAACCACTGTTACATCGACCTCTTTATAGGCAAGGCGTAACCTCTTATTCTTTCAGGTGAATAGTAGCCTAATATTCTTGCAAGCAAATCAAAGCCTATTCTTCTTCAGTGGGTGAAGCGGAACCTCCTTCTTCAATCAAGGACGAAGAGTAGCCACAAATCGGATTCCTTGAGTAGGTGAATCGGAACCTGGCTCTTTATACTAGTTGAGGTATGATGATCTCCTTTGTGAGATGATTTACAACAATGTATAGCTCACTACAATAATCACTCTCTCTCAAA
>JAUTBS010142766.1:0-12361 GCA_032361285.1 Aequorea victoria | reverse complement strand
AGAATTAATCATAGAATTAATTAGTAAAATAGATAGCTTAGCCTATTTGTCCCTGTGGAATGATACTCGATCTTACGCGCTATTCTACAGAGTAACTGTTTTAATCGAACATTATAAATATTATTTTTGATCACATAAACGACAACGATTAGCAACTTAGGGAGAAAAATGAAAAGTCAGCCTAGAAAAACGTAAAACGCAACCTAGGGACGAAAATGAAAAGTCACAGTCTAGAAAAATGTAAAACGCAATCTAGGAACATATGTGAAAGGTCAAAATCTAAGAAAATGTGAAACCCAACCTTGGGACAGAAATGAAAAGTCACAACCTAACAAAACATGAAATGCAAACTAGGGACAAATGTGAAAGGTCAAAACTTAAGAAAACGTGAAACATAATCTAGAGACAGAAATGGAAAGTCATAGCCTTGAAAAATGTGAAATGTAACCTAGGGACAAATGTAAAACGTCAAAACCTAGGAAAACATAAAACACAAATTAGAGATGAAAAAAAAAGTCACATCCTATGAAAATGTGAAATGCAGCCTAAGGGCAGATGTGAAAGGTAGAAATCCTAGAAAAGTGCAAAATGAAATGTAAGGACAAAATAATAAAAGCTCAAAATCCTAGGAAGATGTGAAACATGATGAAAAGGCAAAATCTAAAAAAAATGTGAAACATAGGCAACGAACAAAAATAAAACGTGTGAAACATAACCTAAAGTGAGACATGAATACTTGTGTGGGTATGCAAGTGGGTTTTTTTCCCTCTTAATTATATCATTTTTGATCATTCTTAGTACCCTCATGATTCCTAATGTTCCTCACTTAGGCTTAGGTACTTAGGTTTGCTCAAAGCTTCCTTAAACTATCTTTCTCTGTATTTTCAGATTCTACCACAAAGGCGTAAAATAATTTAGAAATATCAAAACTCACTGGAAACTTATGGTAATTTGCAGAGAGCTAGATGTAGATGTTATATACATTGTTCATGAAGGAACCGAGAGCTGATTTTGAACAAAAAGAAGTTCAAAAATTACCACAACAGAATCTGTCAACAAAGGGGTTTGTATGGTAGAATCAACATATCTAGAAATATACTTGATAAAATTAACTTCTGTAAAAAGCGGGTGAAACTAGACCCCTAGGCCTTTCTCTGTATATGTGGATCATCTCAAGGGAATTTTTATAGAGCAAGATACAAGGGTTAAAAGTGGACTCTTTTCTGACTCCCTGTCACAGAAGCTTCAAAAAATAGAAAAGGGGTTTAAACATACACTTTTGGGTCCAACTAGAAATCGCACACTCTCAAGACATCCTAAAGAGCCTTTGTTAAAAACATATTTTTATAAAGAGTTCATTCGGTTAACACGAAAAATCTGAAGATGGCCTACAGAGCACTCTGTTTTTTACGAATTCTTCATAAAACCTTACAACCACCAACTGCTCACATTTTAACCCATCTAAGGCATGTCCAAACATATATCAACAACATAATATATTCATAAAAGGTTCTTAATCATTTTTATACATTATTTATGGTTAATCTTAGGTTCCTTTAAAACTTTCCTAGAACATGATTTCAACATCACATTCTTGATTCTATGTCCTACTTTCATTCTCATCCATTTTTGTTCATCTTTCTTTTATCTTAGAGAGGATCAAGGATGAGGAGATGTTATTAGGTGAGAAGTAAGATTTTTAAAAAGTCTCTTACTTGTAGGTTCTTGATCTAGGAAGATGACTCTAGCTTCCTTGTTCTTCCCTTTTTCCTTCTTTTTTCTTCTCCTTCTTCTCCTTCTTTCTTCTTCTTCTTCTTCTTCTTCTTCTTTTTTTTTTCTTCCTTCTTGGTCTGGTCCAGCCGAGATTTACATGGAGAGGAGAGGGAGTGGAGAGGAGAACTTAAAGTTTTGAAAGGCTTGAAATGAGTGGTCTATTTATAGGCAAAATTGTGTGAATTTTCCAAGACTTTCTAATTAATTTAATTCCACAATTTAGTCCCTTCATCTCACTATTTTGATGACTTCATATGGCCCACAAGTCATCCAAAGATGACAAGAGTACAATGACTAATAGTTGATGGATGATGTGTGGTTAAATCCACCATGATGAGATTAAGGGTCTTCTAGAAAGGTTTTAATTTCCTTTGGGTAGTTTTCTCTCATAATATAGTTATCTCATGTATTCTTGTCCTCCTGATGTATATTTATGTGTAAAACTACCTCCCACAATTAATTTATTAGGATAGAAGATGGGTTAGAGTCTTGCATTTGGTTTACTTATAAACTAAACAACCCATCACATCAACCTTTTCTCCTTCCTTTCTTTAATTCAAAACTCAAGAATTACATCACATCAAAAGATCTCTCATGACGGCTGAAGGATGGCTGGCCAAGGGGCTGTTTGGTAATGGATTAATTTGGTTATTTTTGTATTTCCATAATTTAGGAATTCATGTGGACTCCATTTTGGTCTTTGATTAAAAATTGGGCATTTTTATGATTTCTAAGAGTTCAATTCTTGCTCTTCCAATTCAATTCAATTCTAACAAAATCTTGGGCTCCAAAACTTCTAATATCTTGTTTGGATTCAATAATTCATTTTTCTTAGGCCTTGTTTGGTTTAATGGGAAACACATCCCTTAATTTCAAAGTACTTTCTCAAGACTTTTATTTTTCTTTTCTTTTATTTCATTTATGTCAAATCTATTACTCTCTCATCATGTCATCATCTACTATTCATGGAAGACTTTTGGTAACTTTGATGATGTAGGAATATCAAATTTTGAAGCAACTTTCTTTTCCATTCTTTTTTTTTTTATTTTTCTTTTCTTTTCCAACTAAAGGTGTCACATCACGTCCTCCCTATTCATGGAATCCAGCCAAGGGCTTCTAGAAGCCTCAATTTATAGTTTTATTTATTTATTTTCTTAATTCATGAGATTAAAATTCACTTTGGGCCGAAATTCACTTTATTTGGGTCAAATTCCAAGTTTTTGGGCCTAACTTTGGTTTGAACTTGAAATTAATTCAATTGGGCCATTAATAAAATAATTGAACTCAAATATTTATTTATTTTGGGCCCCCATAATATTTGGTCCAAAGCCCTAATTAAAATTCACTATTGGGTTTCTCAAAGTTTGGGCCTTATTTAGGCCTTCCATGATTTCTCTTATTTTGAACTCTCAAATTTAGTTCTTTGGTTTGTGACTCAATTGAGCCCTTATGGTTGGGCTTAACTTCTTTCTCTATCCAAATTTGTATTTAAAGTTTTGGGCTTTAGGAGTTCATGGGCCTTACTTTGGCCCGTTTCAGTTTTATGCGCCTTTTTCGCCTTTCGTTGGACTTTTCAACTTGAATATTTCAAAACTTTATTCTTCCAAAATTATTTGAACCATTTTTATCAATTTTACCTTTTTAGTTTTATCTTATTCCATATTTCATGCATTCATCGCTTTGTTCATACGGTTTGAATGTCATTTCTCAAGGCGTAACGCATTTATTCTCAGTTTTGTGCTTAATATTTGTGTTATAAAAAGTGAGGTGTCACATCTAGGACATATTATTTTTTTTCTGCATTTATCTTAGTACATTTATCATGAATACTATGACATCATTGTGATGAGATATTGGGCTGTTTGACCCATTTATGTCATGTTTGGATATTATTATTTTATTCATGGAAATTGATACTATTTTAGCATATAGTTGGCTAATCTTTAATTAAGATTTTCTTGGTTTGTTGGGGCAAAGGCCCATAAACCATGGCCAGCCACATTTTCCATTTTTAGAGCGTGACAAGTTTAGTATCAGAGTATAAGTTTAAAGCATAAGTATAGATTCATGACCTTTGGGTCAATTCTGATACCAAGTTTGGTATTAGTATAAAGTTTTAAAAACATACACTGCATCATGTCTAAAAGAGGTCTGGATCCCCAGCGTCCTAGTGTTGTGAGTATTGATTTATAGTTTATCAATTTTATCTCACATGTGCTTATATATATTGATGTTATGATATCTGTTAGATAGCTCACCCTAGACGCAACATGAACTCTGTTGTTGCATCGACAGAAGGTGCACAATGGAAGAATACCCCGATTACCACTCCAGTGACTGAGACCCCAGTGGCTCCAGCAGACCCAGCTGTTCTGATAGCCCCAGCAGTTCCGGTTGCCCCAACTACCCCAGTTACTGACGGAACTCTTTAAGCTCTTCAAGCACTGGTAGGCATGCTTGCTGGGCAACATGCTCAACCAAGAGCGAGCAATGAAGACAGGTCTATGACCTTGGATAAAGTTTCCATGTTCAAGAAGTTCATGAAGGCACACCCTCTGGCCTTCAAAGGATCGACCAATCCCGACGATGCAGAAACTTGGAAGCTGAGGATTGAGAAGATCTTTGAGCTCTTAGGTTACAGTGATGATCATAAGGTGTCATTGGCAACTTATATTCTTGAAGGACCAGCAGAGCATTGGTGGCGTATGGTAAAGCGTCAGTTTGAAGGAAGCGAGCAGGAGCTCGTCTGGAAGAAGTTTTTGGAACTGTTCGACAATAAGTTCTACCCTGTGGCAATCAAAAGGCAAAAGCAAGGGGAGTTTCTGACCATGGAGTATGAAGGATTGATTATAGCAGAGTACGAAGCAAAGTTCGCAGAATTATCAAGGTTTGCACCGTAGTACATGGCAGATGAAACAGACAAAGTGGTTATGTTTGAGAGGGGTTTATGCCCTACTATCCGCAATCGAGTGTCACTGTTCGAGACAAAGTTTTTGTTCAAACTGGTGACCAAGGCTCTTCTGGCAGAGAAGAGTTTAGAGGATGCGCAAAAGCACCAAGAATCACAGCCAAAGAGGAATAGAGATCAGAAACTGACCGGATATCATCATGGAGGTGGCAATCTTGCCAAGATGACTCACACTCAAGCTTAGCCCCAGAATCAGAATGGAGGAGACGCAAAGCAGCTAACTTGGAATTCGTGCAACTAGTGTGGGAAGGTTCACTCTCGTGGACATTATTGTGATAGGACTGCGAAGGCATGCTATAACTGTAGGAAGACCGGACACATGTCCACTTACTGCAATAACAAAGGAACGGGAGGACCACAACAGCAGCAACCGATTCAGATGTAGAAACCACCAGCACGTATCGCTGGACCAGCTCCAGCCCAGCATAATCGTCAGGGAGATCAGCGACAACCCTATCACAATCGGGCACCAGGACAGGGAGAAGCTACTCAAGGACGTGTCTACGTTCTTACCCGCGAGAAGGCCGAAGCTTCACCATCCGTAGTGCAAGGTATCATCACCATATCTTCTGTTCCTGCTAGAGTTTTCTTAGACTTTGGTGCTACACATTCTTTTGCTTCACCGGAATTCCTGCACCATTTATCCTTTGCGATTGAACTTTTGGATGGATACCTCTCTGTGTCCACTCTGGTTGGAGACGTTGTTCTATTACGCGAGATACGTCATCTTGGAGTTATCGAGTTGGGTAACGGGTTGTTATCAGTAGACCTTATTTTTTTTGCCGTTCGTGACTTCGATGTTATCCTAGGCATGGATTGGCTTTTCCAGCATCATGCAACCATTAATTGTTATTATAAGTGAGTAGTTTTTTATATCTCTGGGCAACCCAAGTTTTTCTTTCAAGGAGACGTGGGGTTTGCTACCCTTCATGCTAACCAAATATTGAGAACGAATTGTGAAGGTCTGTTGGCATCTGTGTTGGGCATGAACATTTCTAAACCGAAGTTGGATGAGCTATCTGTTGTGAGGGAGTTCCCGAACGCCTTTCCTGAAGAGCTGCCTGGTATTCCTCCTAATCGTGAGATCAAATTCATGATAGATCTTCTTTTTATTACCTTGGCTATTTCTAAGGCTCTGTACAGCATGTCACCTTTAAAGTTAAGGGAGTTACAAGCGCAGTTGCAAGAGTTGTTAGATAAGGATTTTGTCCGACCCAATATTTTACCGTGGAGAGCTCCAGTGTTATTTATGAAGAAGAAATAAAACAATTATTAAAAAACCATTATACCCTCATTTCGGCAGCCCCCATGGAGAGTGGTGGTGATGGGACAATTTTAGTTTATTTAAAATAAAAAGAAAAGAAAAATCAAATCAAGTTCCTTAATTTTAGGGAACTTGTTCCCTAATAAACCAAACATGGCCTTATGGCCTAAGGAAAATGGTTTTTGTATCCAAACAAAGAACTAAGATACTTGGAGTCCAAGACTTGGTTAGGATGAGATGGGATTGAAGGAACAAGATTGGAAATGGTTAGTTTGATTGAAACTAAATGAAGGGCAAATGTGTTTTTTTAACTCCAATCTTTTTTTGCCTATAAATACCAATCTTTTCTCAAACCTTTATCCCATTTTTCCAACTACACACTCTCTCTCTAAACACCCGAATATTTCGGCAGCCATGGGAGGATAAAGGAGAAGAAGAAAAAGAATAAAGAAGAAGAAAGAAAAAGAATAAGGAAAAAGGGGAAGCAATAAAGGCAAGTCCCAAAGTTCTAAAATCAAGAACCAAACAAGTATGAGTCTTCTTGAACCTCTCATTATCTTCCTAAAAGCATATTCTTACATCCATGTCTCTCTAACATAAAGAATGAAGAACAAAAGTGGAGGAAGATGAACCTAGCTCATGAAAACAAGAAAGAAAGGAAAAAAAACTCATGTTCTAGGGAAGTTTGGAATGGATTAAAGATGAAGAACAAATGTTAAATAAAATGATTATTAACATAATAATGGACATATTATGATGTTATTTTGAGATTAGACATGCTCTTGAAGAGTTGAAATGAGGATGGTTGTTGAACATTCATGGTTGTGAAGAAATAGTGAAAACAGAATTATTTTTATGCATTTGCCCAAATTTTCGTGTGCACCAAACGTGGCCTAAATAAAACTCTATTTATAACAGAGTCTCTCTGGGATGTCTTGAGCATATTGGATTTTTAGTTAAGCCCCAAAATATATTTTCGAACCTCTTTGCTAATTTAGAAACTTCGGTGACAGAGAGGCAGAAAATAGAGCCACATTGAACCCTTATAACTTGGTCCACAAAAATCCCCTTAGGATGGCCCACATATCCAGAGATAGATACATGAGTCTCGTTTCACCGCCTTTTATATAAGTGGATCTCATTAAGTATATTTTAATATATACCGATTTTACAAAATAGGGCCCTTTATCGACAGATCTGGTTGTAGTATTTTTTGGACCCTCTTCCGTGTACAACCAGTGTTCGGTTCCTTCATAAAAAATGTTCGTAACATCTGAATCTACGGCTCTGTAATGCTTCATAATTCTTGAGTGAAGTTTGGTATTTTTAAAGTATTTTATACCTCAGTGTCAGATTCTGTGAAAACAGAGGATGATGAGTTAAAAAGACTTGAACCTAACCTAAGTACTTAAGCCTAAGTGAGAGACATTAAGGGCTATGAGGATACTAAGAATGATAAAAAATGATATAAATAAAAATTAAAATATCTCACTTGCATACCCAAACGATGCATTCATGTCTCGCTTTAGTTCGAGGAGTAAGTTCCGATTCGGTTTATGTGTTAAGAACCGGAGTTCTGGAGTGAGTCGGAGGGTGTGGCTTACTTCAGTTTCTTTGATGAATGGTTTCTTCCTCCGGCATCCGGACGGAGGTGCCCTGCATTCAGTTTCTTCCTCTGTTGTTTCCTGTCCGGACGGGACTCCCCCGGCGTCCGAACAGAAACAAGCTAAGAGCTTAGTTCTCTGTTATATTCACTGTTAAGGACCTTCTTGTTAGACCTTAATGTTAATCTAAATTATTAAGTCTTAATGTAAACACTGAAATTATATTCTAATAAAGTTAAATCATTAAAAATATTGTCGAATGATAGATTAATTATAAATCGTAATTAATTAATAATTACATTTAATAAATTAAAAAATATTATAAATAAATTGTGAAAGGATTAAAAGTGCCATTTGGGGTATCAGTTTAAATAACACATTTAATCAAATAGTAAACTAGTAAAATCACAAACAAGGAATTGAAATCCTAACTAACGGGTAAGAGTTCGTTTGGATAGTGAGACAGTTATCTGTACTTGTTGTTTATTTGTATTGTACATTTTATCATTTAGGTTGACGTAGTTTCATCCCGCTATTTCGTTTCTTTCATTTCTACGGATATCAGGTGAGTGTTTGTACGCTATGTATTTTTATTAAAAATCATCGTTTCCCCTAAATGTTTTAAGTGAAAAAATATAAAGTATGTTTCAAATTTCTTTTCAACTGTAATGTATTATCTGTAGTATCTTTCAATTCAAAATCATGGTAGAACTGTTTTAAAAACCAAGTAAAATGTCTTATTCATCTATTATTGGTGCGATCATGATGTATTATTGGGATCATGTGAAAGTTCAGGATAAAGTCCTCTACAGAGGTGATTCTGGCCAGTTAGGGAAAAAGACCGGTTTGATTTCGTGGTGACTCTAACTGACTCAACAGTTCAAGAGACAGTCCAGAATTTCTGGTGACCTGAACTGGAATCGTTTGTGAGAAAAGACCGTGCGCCATCATGGGTGACTCCTGTTCATTGTTGGATCCTATGGGTCGAGGCAGCCCCGAGTTAAAAGAAAAGGCATTAATTGTTATTATTTTCCAGGATGTTGTTCCTCTGGGTTGAATTCTCCTGTTTTATTTTAATGATTATATCGTACATCATTATTATTATTGTTGGACATTTTTATGTCATTGGCATATCTCGTTATGCGAGGATTTGGTTATGGACTTTATGTTGTCCTGTCTGAGATTCTATCGGTGACTCGTCGTGTTAACGAGGTCACAAGGAAAGAAAAAAAAAGTATAATTATTTTGAACTGCTAGATGTTTGGATGGTGTGATCATCCCGTTTATCTATACTACTTATTGCCATGATTATGTTACTTTTTATTTGCATATTTTATCACATGTTTTAGAACTGTATCTTACTATACGTACTTCATTCACCAGCTTTGCTAATGTAGTATTTAATTATTTTAGGTTTCTAGTGAGATTGTTGATGTTGATGTTAAGGTCGTGAGCAGTATGGGATCCGGCATGCGACCTCTAGGATTCATGCACATACACCTCAGTTTATTTGGCTTTTGCATCTGAATAACTTAAACAGTTAATTATTTTATTATGGATGTGGATTGTTAGATGACATTATTGTCAGGATGTTGTGTTATTTTTCCCTAAATTATGGATATGGTTTTGGATGGGTGATTTAGTCCCATAAATAAATTATAACTCTTAATTGGTTTAAAAGCATGCAAAAATGGATAGTAATTAGCATACATTTAGCCAATTTTCATATTAGGCTTTCTTGGTTCAGTGGACCAAGGCTCACGATCGATGGCCGGTCATAGCTCCCAAATTGGGGTGTGACAGAGTTGGTATTAGAGCATAAGTTCTATGTCTCTAGACTTTAAACTATAATATATGTACATGCATCATTAATAGAGGTCGGGATCCCTAGAATTTTTATTTATAGCTGATCTTCTTGAACTTATATATGTTCATGATGTGCCTTATTTCTTAGTGATGTGGCTCACCCACGACGTAACGTGGCTTCGAGGTACGCCTCTCCGGAGTATGTTCAGGGGAAGCATGCCTCTAGCAGTACTCCAGTGACACCAGTTGCTCCTGCAACCCCAACTACTCCTGTAGCACCGACCGTTCCAGCGGCCCTTGCTACCCCAGTTGCTGATGGGACTCTCCAGGCTCTCCAAGCACTGGTGGGCATGATTGCTGTGTAGGAGCCTCAGCAAAAGGCAGACTGACCGATGAGCTTGGATAAAGGCCCAATGTTTGAGAAATTCTTGAAAGCAAATCCTCTGGCCTTTAAGGGATCCGTTAATCCGGATGATGCAGGGACGTGGAAGATGAAGATGGAGAAGATCTTTGACCGACTTGGCTGTACCAACGTGCACAAAGTTTTTTTGGCTATATATGTTTTGGAAGGCCAGGCTGAGCCTTGGTTGCGTAGGGTGAAATGCCAGTATGAAGGTCGAGAACAGGAATTGGTCTGGCAAAAGTTTCTGGAAGTGTTTGATGAGAAATTATACCCAATTACGATCAAGAAATGGAAACATGTAGAATTTCTGACGCTAGAACAAAAGGGCCTGATAGTGGCTGAGTACGAAGGGAAGTTTGCGGAGTTATCAAGGTCCACATCGCAGTACGTGGCAGAAGAAAAGGACAAGGTTGTCCTATTTGAGCAAGAACTTTGCCTGAAAATTCGTAGCAAGGTTTTCTTATTCAAGGCGAAGACCCTATAGAAGGTAGTTACTAAGGCTTTGTTGAACGAACAGAGTCTAGATGAAGCGCAGAAGAATCGAGAGCAGCAACCCAAGAGGTTTCGAGATTCAAAACCATCACGCAGCACCTCTGGAGGCGGCAATCCAGCGAAGAAGTTTTTCACTCAAAACCAGTCCCAGCGTCGGGTTGGTAATGAGTTACGAAAGCAGAATTAGAAGACTTGTAACTATTGCAGGAAGAATCATTCATGAGGACACAATTACGATGGGTCACCAAAGCAGTGCTTTAACTGTGGCAAGATGGACCACATCACTCCTGACTGCTGGCAAAAGAGAACTGGAGGACCGCAAGCTCAGCAGCCTATTCAGTTTTAGAGGCCACCCGCACTAATCAGTGGACCAGCTCCAGGTCAACAGAATTTCCAGGGGAATCGGAGGCTGCCCACTTTCAACAAGGCACCGAATAAGAATACAGCTACTCATGGTCGCGTGTTTGCTCTTACACGCGAGGAGGCGGAGGCGTCACCATTAGTGGTGCAAGGTATAATCTTTATATCTTCTGTTCTGGCTAGAGCTCTCATAGACTCTAGCTCTTCGCACTCTTTTTCTACGCCCAAATTCTTGTGTCATTTATCGCTTATTGTTGAGCCTTTGGGCATATGTTTATCTGTGTCCACCCCTGTGGGGGACACAGTCTTCCTTCATAAGGTGTGTCATCTCAGAGTAGTGGAGTTGGAGTGTAGGAGTTTTCCAGTGGAGCTTATTTCTCTTACAATTCGCAATTTCGATGTTATTCTGGGTATTGACTTGATTTTTTGGTATCATGCGACGATCAATTGTTACTATGAAAGGGTAATCTTCTGTATACCCGGTCATCCAAAATTCTTCTTTCAATGAGATGTGAGAGTGTCTAGTTTTCATGCGAATCGTATGTCGAGGAAAGGTTGTGAAGGCCTTTTGGCCTGTGCTGTAGCTACCAAAGCACCCGAGCTGAAGTTGGAGAAACTTTCTATTGTAAGGGAATTCTCAGATATCTTTCCTGAGAACCTACTTGGTATTCCCCCTGATTGTGAAATTGAGTTATCTATTGATCTTTCTCCTGGTACTACACCCATTTCTAAGGCGCCGTACAGGATGGCACCGTTAGAGTTAAGGGAATTGGAAGTTCAACTGCAAGAGTTGTTGGACAAGGGTTTCATCCGACCTAGTGTTTCACCATGGGGTGCTCCAGTTCTATTTGTGAAGAAGAAGGATGGTTTGATGCGCTTGTGCATTGACTACAGGGACCTAAACAAGGTTACCATCAAGAATCGGTACCCTCTGCCGCGAATTGACGATTTGTTCGATCAGTTACAAGGAGCAAAGGTGTTTTCCGAAATTGACCTGCGGTTTGATTATCACCAACTAAAGATTAAGCAGGAGGACATCTCGAAGATAGCTTTCAGGACCTGTTACGGTCACTACGAGTTCTTAGTTATGTCTTTTGGCTTGACCAATGCTCCAGCGGCTTTTATGGATCTGATGAACAGGTTTTTCAAACCCCAGCTAGATCGCTTCATTGTGGTTTTTATCGACGACATTTTCATATATTCCAAAAGCGAAGAGAAGCTAGAAGAACATCTAAGGGAAGTCTTTCAGACTCTACAGGAGAAGAAGCTATATGCTAAGTTTAGCAAATGTGAGTTTTGGCTAGACAGTGTGTCTTTTCTTGGGCACGTTGTCTGCAGTGATGGAGTTTTTGTGGATAACAGCAAGATCGAGGCAATTGTCGAGTGGCCGTGACCAACCTCAGTGACTGAGATACGCAGTTTCTTGGGATTGGCAGGCTATTATCGACGGTTTGTGGAAAGGTTCTCTCACATTGCCCTGCCACTTACCAGCTTGACTCGAAAAGGAGTAAAGTTCGAATGGACGGATAAGTGCGAGCACAGTTTTCATGTAAAGACCCACTTTTTGCCGATACTTTAACCTAGGCGTAAGTTTACCCTAATTGAATTAATAAGTGTTCAAACCCTAGAAATTGAATCACATAAACCCTAATAGTGTTAATTAAGGTTCAACACTTCAAAGAATCAATTAA
>JAUTBS010142655.1:0-12362 GCA_032361285.1 Aequorea victoria | reverse complement strand
GATTATATAAGTTTCGGTCTCTGATTCCAATGATGTAAACATGGTATAATCATATTTATTTACATGCTTTGGTGGACTAATCTTTAAATCAATTATAATCTAACGATATGATATATATATATATATATATATATTTACTATATATATATAATACCAAAATAGGAGAATATTTATAAACTGAAATCACCTAATGGTGATGAGGACGAAGGAGCAGGTGATGGTGATGCCGATGATCGCGGTGATCAACACCAAGGTCTGGTGGCGGTGGCAGTGGTGGTGCTGAACTGGGCAGAGGAGCTGAGAGGAAGAGAATGGGGATTCGCAGAGCAGGAGAATGAAAGACTAAGAAGAGGAGAGTTTTCTGGGGGAGGAGAATCTCATTTAAGATGGTATGGGACCATAAAATCAAGGATACGTTCCTGGTTTCTCTCATTGAAACCAATCCTTCCAAACTAATCTTTATCCTTTTAGGAAATACAGCTGACTTCCTTATCAGCAAATTTCAAATTCCTTTTTCTTTATTTCTTTTTATTTATTCTTTCTTTAAGTACTTCAATTAATTAGGTATTTAACACATTCAATTTATTCCTTTAAATATTTAAAGTTTTCATAATAATTAGTTAAATTAACTACCTTATTAGTTAATTAGTTTATTTTGTAACATTTTTATTATTTATTTATTAAGGGAGAATTTTAAGATCTCTAAAAAATTTATCGCATTTTTCTTCATAATTCATTTTGATTTAATAATTTAAATTTTTAAAATCTTCTCGAATTTTACATTCTCCCCCCTTAAAAGAATTTTATCCTCGAAATTAAAACTAACCTTGAGGAAACAAATGAGAATAACATTCGCAAATTTCATCTTCGCGTTCCCACGTAGCCTCTTTAACTTTATGATTTCGTCATAGGATCTTGGCAAGGAGAATATGTTTGTTTTGTAGAACTTTATCTTTCGTATCCAGAATCTGTACCGGTTGCTCCTCATAAGTTAAATCGTCACAAACTTGAAGTAGCTCATAATCCACTACATGTGTCGGGCTATAAATATACTTTCTCAACATCGAAATATGGAACACATTATTCACCCCGATGAGGCTAGGAGGTAAGGCCACACGATAAGCCACCTCACCAACATGATCAAGAATCTCGAAGGGTCCAATATACCGGGAACTTAATTTTCCCTTCTTGCCAAAATGGATAATTTCCTTCCAAGGCAAAACCTTGAGGAATACCATATCTCCTACAGAAAACTCCAAGTCTCTTCTATGCGAATCAACACAACTCTTTTGTCGACTTTGAGCTGCTAACAACTTATTCTGAATAACGGCAATCTTTTGAGTCGCGTCTTTCATAAGATCAGGTCCAAGAAGCTGTCTCTCGCCAACTTCATACCAACACAACGGGAATCTACACTTTTGCCCATACAAGGCTTCATACGGTGCTACCCCCAAACTTGAGTGAAAACTATTATTATACGAGAATTCTATCAGTGGTAACTGATCGTCCCAATTACCCTTCTATTCCAATGCACAAGCCCTCAACATATCTTTCAAAGTCTGAATAGTCCTCTCTGACTGGCTATCGGTTTGTGGGTGATAAGCTTAACTGAAATCCAACCGAGTATACATAGCTGACTGTAACACACCCTAAAACTTATAGACGAACCGTGGATCACGATCCGAAATAATAGATATAGGTGAACCATGGAGCCGTATAATCTCTCTCATATATAACTAGGCTAACCGATCTAAGGTATAAGCCATCTTGATGGCAATGAAGTGAGCTGATTTCATAAGTCGGTCCACTATTACCCAAACTGCGTCATGCCCACAATGCGTATGAGACAATCCAGACACGAAATCTATCGTGATGTTCTCTCATTTCCACTCAGGTAGTGGTAATGGTTGAAGCTTTCCCGCTGGTCTTTGATGCTCGATCTTCACTTGCTGACAAGTAAGATAATGTGCCATGAATTTTGCTATATCTCGCTTCATTCCATTCTACCAAAAATGCTCCCGAAGATCTCTATACATCTTTGTATTTCTCGGGTGAATGCTGTACCCAAAACTATGAGCTTCGATCAGAATCTTTTTTCTTAGCTCTTCGTTGGCAGGTATGCATACCCGACTCCTGAATTTTAGAATTTCACAATTGCTGATGTTGAAATCCTTTACATCTCCCTTGTATAACTCTTACACATTCCTCTTGCATTGAAGATCATCCTGCTGGGCCACACGGATTCTCTCCAACAATGTTAACTTTACCATCAACTGATAACACAAAGTCATTCCTCCATGTTGTAGTATCTCTATTTCCATTCTTCTTAAATCTTCTAACAATTGATGTTGGACTGTCAAAGTCGCCAAGTTACCTCCTGAAGACTTCCTTCTCAAAGCATCTGCTACTATATTTGCTTTCCCCGAATGATAAAGAATCTCTATATTGTAGTCTTTCAATAACTCGAGCCATTGCCTTTGCCTCAGGTTAAGCTCCTTCTACGTGAAAATGTACTTCAGACTCTTATGATCAGTGTAGATCTCACAAGATTCCCTATATAAATAGTGCTGCCATATTTTCAGTGCAAAAATAATGGATGCCAACTCCAAATTGTGCGTATAATAGTGTTAGCTTAAGAGTTTTTCAATCAAGCTTCAATTTGGTTTTGACATATAACAACATATTAATTTGATGTCTTTGATGTCTAATGATATTTGTTTGTGCATAAGAAAGTAATTTCAAGGCTAGGAGACATATGGAGATTATTTAGCCCAAGGGGAGACCAAAGTTGAAGTTCAAGAACATCAAGAAATCAAGAAAAGTCTCAGAAATCAAAGGGACAAAAGGTTGAGTCGACACAAACATGATTTGTCAAGATGTTGAAGCAGTTGAGTCGACACCAGTGAATGATGAGTTGATACAAAGCTGCTATAGAATGTTGAGTCGACACCGAGAGACATTTGAGTCGACACCAGAGCCTTCCCAAGAGCACCCAGTTTTTGGATTACAAAAAGTTCAAGGTTGAGTCAACACCAAGCACATTTGTGTCGACACCACCAGTTGGAGAAATAGATGAGTCGATACCCATGAGGTATGAGTCGACACCTGAAGCTTCCAATGAGCACTCATATTTTTGGTCTATCGGAAATCAAGTTTGAGTTGACACATGCATCCCAAGCTTCAGATCTAATTCAGCCGAGTCGAGACCTCAGAAGTTAGTGTCGACCCAAGCTCTACCCAGATCATTTTGTGTCGACACCTACACTATAAAATCTCATATCTGAAGGTTCCAATGTATATTTCTTCAAGCATTAAATGACTCCAACGACTAGTTTTTCTTTTCCATCGGATATATCTTGGCTCCTACATTTAAATACATGCTTTGAAGACAAGAGGAGTAGAAGAGACAAGGATCAAATCACAAGAACAACTTTAAATCTCTTCAAGATCAATTTTACTGTGCTGTCATTTTTCATACTCTGTTTTATTCAGAAAATTTTTGAATACTCTCTTTGATTCATTATTGCTATAATCATCTCAGTCAAAGGAGAAAACAAAAAAATATCTATTGTAAAGGTTGTTGTTGCTCTTCACCCAAAGAAGAAGGTGGTTGCTCTTCACCTGATAGTAAGAAGGAGGTTCTGCTTCACCCACTAAAGAAGAATAGGTTTCGATTCGCCTGCAAGAATATTAGGCTGCTATTCACTTGGAATAATAAGAGGTTACGCCTTGCCTGTAAAGAGGTCATTGTACAGTGGTTTTGATTCACCCATTGGAGAATCCGTTAGTGAATTTCTAAGACTATTTGGGGAGTGAACGTAGGTCAAGTTGACCGAACCACTATAAATCGTGTTTGCATCCTCCTTTCCTTAACTCTTTAATTTTCTACTCTTTTACTGTTATTTTCGCTGCATATATTATTTGTTTTTAAAAGAATCAGAAAAAGGTTTTAAAGTTTTCTTATCAATCCATTCACCTCCCCTTTGGGTAGATCCTTGTGGGCCAACAATTGGTATCAGAGCAAGGCTCTGCGTTTAAGGCTTAACATCCTGTAGAAGATCTACTTTTAGACCTCCACTTTTTAATGGGTCGAACTATACGTATTGAAAGACTAGGATGACATACTTTATTCAATCACAAGACATGACTACATGGAGATTCATTATCAATGGACCTCTTATACCTAGCATCACTAGAGAAGGAAGAACTACACCAAAACTAGAAAATGAATACACTGAAAATGATTGGAGAATATTGCAAACAAATGCTAAAGTTGTAAACTTTTTACACTATGCACTTGGACCCAACGAATTCAATCGAATTCAGAGTTGTGAAAATGCAAACGATATATGGGATAAACTTCAAGTGGCAGACGAAGACATAAATCAAGTAAAAGATAAGAAAATTGATTTGCTTGTTAGAGATTATGAGATGTTTAAGATGCATGCTCATAAAAATATTTCTGATATGTTCTCTCAATTTAATATCATTATTAATAACTTAAAATCTCTTGAAAAATCTTTTTCCAATATTGAACTTGTTAGGAAGCTCTTGAGATCACTTCCAAAAGAATGGAGACCGAAGGTCACTGCAATTGAGGAAGTCAAAGACCTCACCACACTCAGATTAGATGAGATTTTGGGTTCTCTTTTAACCCACGAATTCACACTGAATGATGAAGAGGAAGTGAAGGGAAAGAGGGCTTTAGCCTTCAAATTTAATGAAAATCTTGAAGGAAATCAAATCGAAAGTGAAGAGGATGACGAAGAAGTTGCTCTCCTCTCCAAAAGAATTACAAAAATATTGAAGATAAAAAGAGAACAAAAGAGAAGAGATCAAAGAAGGAGATTCCAAGGACAATCCAACAGAGATTCCAAGAACAATCCATCAGCGATTCCAAGGAAAAGAAAGATGCAATAATGTGCTACAACTGCCAAAAACTAGGGCATATAAAGCTTGAATGTCCTTTGCTCAAGAAAGAGAAGAAGAAGTACCCAAAAAGAGCAATGAAGGCCACATGGGATGATACGGATTCAAGTGAAGAAGAAGGAGAATCTAGCGACAGTGATCCTTCAAACCTTGCTCTCATGGCACATGATAATAAGGTAAATTATTTTTCAAGTTGTGAAAGTGATAGTGATAATGATGAGGATATGCCTACAAATAAAGAGCTTCAAGAACCTCTAGAGGATTGTGTAAAAATGATTACAGAGCTAAAATTGAGTAACAAGTCCTATAAAAATGAAATCACTTCTCTTAATTCAAAAATAGAATTTTTGGAAAAATAAAATAAAAAATATGCTTCAAAAGTCACAACAAATTTTCAAGAGAAAAATATTTCTTTAAAACTAAAGGTTGATGACTTAACTAAGATAATAACTAGATTTACTCTCGGAGAGAAAAATCTCGATATACTTCTTGGAACAAAATATACTTTCAACAAAGAAGGCTTAGGACTTAATCCAAATGAGAGCAAAATTGTCCTTAAAAATGCTTTTATTAAAGCCTCTCTGCCAAAATCTATAATCTGTAATTTTTGTGGCAAAAATGGACATATCATTAAATTTTGTGCTTTTAGATTAAAAGGCAACAAACCTACCCGAAAGGTATGGATTAAAGAGGGTGATCCTCCACCCAAAGTTGCAAAAGTGCTAAGACCAACCAATGCAAAGCAATCCAAAAGAAAAGCCTTTTATAGACCTCCACCATTACATTACTTTTATAGAAGTGACAATTCTTATTTGCAAAATATAAACTTTTATACTAACCCCCGTGGACCCGAAAAGAGATGGGTACAAAGATAATCTACTCATGATTATTTTGTAGAAAATGGCTACTGAACAAGTGAGTACCTAAAGCCCAAAAATGGTAAAATTCGGTGACATCTCTTAAGGTAAAAATAATGGATATGCACCATAGGTAAAATCCTATCCCTTTGCTCTAAAAATGTTGATTGATTATGTGCGAAAATATATGATTTGCATATCTTAATGTATTGGATTGTAAATCCTTTGTATGATAAGGATGATGAAAATCTTTATTGTTAACCCATATTTTTAATCAAGTAAATAACATTGATCATGATTGATTTGATTGCTAAAATTTATCCTTGATCTCTTGTTAAAAATATATCAACAGTAGCATTTAAAAAAAAAACCTAAAATGCATGACGGTCTTATGATTGGGTTTATTCCCGGTTGACCCGCTCTGCTTTAGTGATTTTATCACAATTCTTGTTGATATGTGATCTTGATCATATTTGTTGACACATCATAACAATGCTTTGTGGATTCAAATTTGACTTTGCTTGCTTGTTTGAACTCATTGAAATATATATTTTTGATGCAAAATCATCTTAAAATGCTCTGATACATACTTAGATATGTATATTTCTTGACCTTATACATGCTATTGCTTTCTACTTGGATAAAGGGGGAGAAGATTTTCAAAAGCATTAATTGTTTTTGCAAGGGGGAGAAGTTGTGAATTAATCAAGAATTAGAGAAATTCCAAAGGGAGAACACTTTGAGATTATCTTCTAAAAGAAATTTTTTTGATTGCATATTTTATTTGATCTCATTGTCTTGAATATGATAGTTACATATTTCATGCTCTATGCCGTTATAAATCAAAGGGGGAGATTTGTTTTGTGCTTAATTCTTGTTCCTTTTTGCTATGCCAAAGAGGGAGAATTATTGATTGATTTGATTGATTTGCTATGAATATGACTTGATGCATCTTGATGCTTACATATATATATCTTGAACATGTTGCATTATATAGCTGTCATAGTCAGGGGAGTATTTCAATTGGAATCTATTCTATGCATATATTTAGGGAGAGTTTTTACTCTTCAAATCTTTTAGTATTCCATCGATATCATAGTGCTTACATATTATATCTTTACAAATCAATAGTTGTCATAGTCAAAAAGGGGGAGATTATTAGCCTAAGAGTTTTTCAATTAAGCTCTAATTTGGTTTTGACATATAACAACATATTGATTTGATGTCTTTGATGTCTAATGATGGTTGTTTGTGCATAAAAAAGTATTTTCAGCGCTAGGAGACATATGAAGATTGTTTAGCCCAAGGGGAGACCAAAGTTCAAGTTCAAGAACATCAAGAAATCAAGAGAAGTCTCATAAATCAAAGGGACAAAAGGATTAGTCGACACTAACATGGTTTGAGTCGACACAAACATGATATGTCAAGATGTTGAAGAAGTTGAGTCGACACTAGTGAAGGATGAGTCGACACAAAGCTGCTATAGACTGTTGAGTGAACACCGAGAGACATTTGAGTCGACACCAGAGCCTTCCCAAGAGCACCCGGTTTCTGAATTACCAAAAGTTCAAGGTTGAGTCAACACCAAGCACATTTGTGTCGATACCACCAGTTGGAGAAACAGCTGAGTCGACACCCATGAGGTATGAGTCGACACCTGAAGCTTCTAGTGAGCACCCATATTTTTGGTCTACCGAAAATCAAGTTTGAGTCGACACCAGAGAAGGTTGAGTCGACACATGCATCCCAAGTTTTAGATCCAATCCAGCCGAGTCGACACCTCAAAAGTTAGTGACGACCCAAGCTCTACCCAGATCATTTTGTGTCAACGCTTGCGCTGTAAAATCTCAGATCTGAAGGTTCCAACGGCTATTTTTTCGAGCATTAAATGACTCCAACAACTAGTTTTTCTTCTCTAATAGATATATCTTAGCTCTTACATTTAAATACATGCTTTAAAGACAAGAGGAGTAGAAGAGACAAGGATCAAATCACAAGAACAACTTTAAATCTCTTCAAGATCAATTTCACTATGTTGTCATTTTTCATACTCTGTTTTATTTAGAAATTTTTTGAATACTCTCTTTGAGCCATTATTGCTGTAATCATCTCAATCAAAAGAGAAAACAAAAACACATATATTGTAAAGGTTGTTGTTGCTCTTCACCCAAAGAAGAAGGTGGTTGCTCTTCACCCTATAATAAGAAGGTGGTTTCGCTTCACCCACTAAAGAAGAATATGTTTCAATTTGCCTGCAAGAATATTAGGCTGCTATTCGCCTAGAAGAATAAGAGGTTACACTTTGCCTGTAAAGAGGTTGTTGTACAGTGATTTCGATTCATCCATTGGAGAATCCGTTAGTAAATTCCCAAGGCTATTTGGGGAGTGGACGTTGGTCAAGTTGACCGAACCACTATAAATCGTGTTTGCATCCTCCTTCCCTTAACTCTTTATTTTTTGCTCTTTTACTGTTATTTCCAATGTATATATTATTTGTTTTTAAAAGAATCTGAAAAAAGTTTCAAAGTTTGCCTATCAATCCATTCACCCCCTCCTTTGAGTTAATTCTTGTGGGCCAACAGATACTTCTTCTCATAAAATTTCAACTGCCGTGAAGCATAAACTATCACTTTACCATGCTGCATCAAAATACAACCTAAACCTTAGTGCGACGCATCACTGTATATCACAAAATTTCCACCTTCAGTTGGTAGAGCCAGAACTGGTGTTGTAGTCAACTTCTGCATGAGCTCTTGAAAACTGTGCTCACACTTGTCTGTCCATTTAAATTTCATTCCCTTTCGAGTAAGACTGGTAAGCGGTAGGGCAATGTGAAAAAATCATTCCACAAACCATCGATAGTAGCCCGCCAGTCCCAAGAAATTACGTCTCTCAGTCACTGACGTCGGTCGCGGCTAATCGATAACTACCTAAATCTTCTTGCTGTCCACAGAGACTCCATTCTTGCTGATAACGTGTCCAAGAAAAGATACACTATCCAGCCAGAACTCACACTTGCTAAACTTGGCATACAACTTCTTCTCCCTAAGAGTTTGAAAAACCTCTCTTAGATGCTCTTCATGCTCCTCCTTGGGCACGATGAACACCACGACAAAACGATGAAACTGTGGTTTCAAAACCATATTCATTAAATCCATGAAAGCCGATGGAGCATTAGTCAAACAAAAATGCATGACCAAGAAGTCATAGTGACTGTAACGAGTCCTAAAAGCTATCTTTGGAATGTCTATCTCCCTAACTTTTAGTCGGTGATAACCAGACCGTAAGTCAATCTTGGAAAATACATTTGCTCCTTGCAACTGATCAAACAAATCATCTATACACGACAGAGGATACCTATTCTTGACAGTAACCTTATTCAACTCCCTGTAGTAAATACATAGGCGCATCAAACCATTCTTCTTCTTTGTAAACAACAGTGGAGCCTCCCCATGGTGACACATTGGGTCTAATGAAACCCTTGTCCAACAGCTCTTGCAACTGGACCTACAACTCTATTAGCTCCAAGGGTGCCATCCTGTACGGTGCTTTAGAGATGGGCGTAGTACCAGGCAGAAGATCTATCGAGATGTCGATCTCACGATCAGGAAGAATACCAGGTATGTCCTCGGGAAAGACATTCGGGAATTTCTCAATAATAGGAAGCTCATCCAACTTCATTCCAGGTGCCTTGATGGTCACCACATAAGCCAAAAGGCCTTCACAACTTTTTATCAACATCCAATTTGCATGAAATCCAGATACTCTCACGTCTTTCTGAAAGAAGAATTTTGGTTGTCCGGGCATATTGAAGACTACCCTCTTTTAATAACAATCAATTATCACATGATATTTAAAGAGCCAGTCTATACCCAAAATGACATCAAAATTATAAATGGCTAAAGAGATAAGATTCACCGGTAAACTTCTACCATCCAACTCCACTATACCAAGACGACACACCTCATGATGTAAGACCGTGTCCCCAATAGGAGTGGACACAGAAAGACACACATTTAAAGGTTCAACCGTAAACGATAAGCGGTGCAAGAATTCAGGCGTAGCAAAAGAGTGCATCAAGTCAGAATCTATAAGGGCTCTAGCAGGAGCAGATGATACAATAATAATACCTTGCACCACTGATGGGGAAGCCTCCACCTCATCGCGTGTAAGAGCAAAAATGTTACCCTAAGTAGCTGCGCCTTGACATTGCACCCTGTTATAAGTGGGCTATCTCTGCTCTCCTTGACGGTTATGTTGGACTAAAAATGGTCCACTAATACGTGCATGTGGCATCTGAATTTGAATCGACTGCTGTACTTGCGGTCCTCCCGTTCCCTTATGCCAACAATCAGGGGTAATGTGGCCCATCTTGCCACAGGTGAAGCACTGCTTCAGTGTACCGTCGCAAGAAACTCCTCGCGATCCTTTTGCCCACATCGATTACATGTTCTCTGATTTTATTGTCGTGAATCATTACCAACCCGAGCCTGAGGCTGGTTCTGAGTAAGGACCTTCTTTGTTGGGTTACCATTTCCAAAGTTGTTTCTTGCCGGTTTTGAATCTCGAAACCTCTTAGGCTGTAGTTCTCTACTTTTTTGCGCATCGCTTAGACTCTTCTCGGCCAACAGAGTCTTGATGACCACTTTAGATAGAGTCTTTGCTTCGAACAAGGAAACCTTGCTACGAATAGCAGGGCATAGTCCTCTTTCGAACAGGACCACCTTATTCTCCTCTTCAGCTACGTATTGCGGTGCGAACCTCAAAAACTCTACAAAATTTCCTTCATACTCAACCACTATCATTCCCTTCTGCTCTAGCATCAGGAATTTAACTTGCTTTTGCTTTTTTATCGCCACCAGGTAGTACTTGTCGTCGAACGCTTCTAGAAATTTTCTCCAAACCAGTTCCTGTCCTCTTCCTTCATATTAGCGTTTCACCATACGCCACCAATGCTCTATTTGTCCTTCTAACACATAGGTTACCAATGATACCTTGTGCTCTTCCGTGTAGCCCAATCTGTTAAAAATCTTCTCCATTCTTAGCTTTCATGTCTCTGCGTCATCTGAATTAACAGATCCCTTAAAGGTCAGAGGACTTGCCTTTAAAAACTTCTTGAACATCGAGCCCTTGTCTAGGTTCATAGGTCAGTCTGTGCCTGCTCCACTTTATTGAGGCTGATGCCCAGCAATCATACTCGCCAAGATTTGAAGAGCCTGATAAGCTCCGTGAGCAGTCAGAACAGTAGGGGCAGTTGGGGCTACTGGAGCAGTAGGTGCTAATGGAGTAGTTGGGGCTGCTGGAGCCACTAGGATTACTGGAAGAATGCTAGAGGCATGCTCCTCCTGAGCATTCTCCGGAGATGTGTACCTCAAATTCACGTTACACCTCGGGTGAGCCATATCACTAAGAATCAATGCACAACATGAACATATATAAGATGAAGCAGGTCAACTATAAATAAGAACTCTGGGGATCCTGACCTCTACTAATGATGCATGATGATATAACCTTATTCAAATCTAGAGTACTTTAAACTTATGCTCTGACACCAACTTTGTCACACCCCAATTTGGGAAAAGTGACAGGCCATGGATCATAGATCTTAGCCCAACGAACCAAGAAAGTCTAAACATTAAATTAACTAAATGTATGCTAATTATTAATCACTTCATAAAATTTTAACCATTAAAATCCATAAAATTAACAGAGGGTCAAACAGCCCATAAAATCCTAACAATACTCTCAACCACAATCCATAATTGAAGGTTTAATTGTTTTAAATGCATAAGCAAAAGAATAAAATGCATGTCCCTAGAGGTCGTGTCCTGGATCCCACGCTACACTCGAGTCCTTCCTCTAACTTCATCAATGGTTACCTGAAATATTTGAGTACAACGTCAGTAATGCTGGTGAATAAAAGTATGCATAGTAGTGTACAGTTCTAAAATCAAGAAATTTAAAATATACTTGTAATGGGAAGATAATCATGGAAAGGTATAAATAGTATACATAAATAGGATGATCACACCACCCGTTACTTTCTTTCTGTTCAAAATATTTATATTTTTTCTTTATTTTTCTCGTGATCTCGTTAACAAGACGAGTCACCCACAAAATCTCAAACAGAACAGCAGAGGTGTCCATAACAAAATCCTCGCATAAAAAGATATGCCAACAAGACATAATATTGTCCACAATAATACTGGTATAGCGATATAATCATATAACAAGGTGGGAAATCATCCCTCAAGAGCAACATCCTAGGTAATAAAAGTAACCAATTCAACCATCATAAACTCAGGGCTATCTCGGCCCGTTGGATCCAACATCGAACAGGAGTCACCCCAGGATGGCGCCTGGGTCTTTTCCCCAGACGATTCCAGTTCAGGTCACTAGAAACCCCAGACTGTTCCTTGAACTGTTGAGCAACTAGGATCACCCAAATCTCTGGGCCAAATCTTTTTCCTAGTTGGCCAGAGTCACCTCCGTAGAGGGTTTTCCCCTGAACTTTCACATGGTCCCAATATAATACTCATAATCACACCATAATAGATGATAAAACATTTTATCTCA
>JAUTBS010142545.1:0-12364 GCA_032361285.1 Aequorea victoria | reverse complement strand
TAAAGAGCAATTTCATGAAACTTGGGAAAGACTTAAAGACCTCATCAGAAAGTGTCCCCATCATGCGGTACCTAAATGGAAACTTGTGCACTCTTTCTATGACGGTCTGTCATCTCAACACTGTCACATGATAGATGCCTCATACGGGGCGACTTTCATGATGAAGAGTGAAGACGAGGCATGGATTTTATTTGAAAATTTGAGTGAAAACTCTCAGTATCATGCCTTTACTTCTCGCGATGAGAGGAGCATGTCGACTAATACCCCCAAGCAAGGTGGTTTGTATGAGATTAGTTATTCCACTGATCTTTCTCTTAAAGTCGATGCCTTGACTCGAAAAATTGATAGTCTGCCCTCTGTAGGGAAAATCTCTCATCCTTACCATTCTCAGCCTCCTATTTATCAGGAAGCGTGTTCTTTGTGCGTGAGCCCAGCTCATTCAGTGAGTGAGTGTCATTTAGCATCTCAGTTTCCTGATTTTGTTCAGGAACAAGTTAATGCTGCTCAAGATTTTTCTAGACCGGGAAATAATCCTTTTTCTAGTACTTATAACCCGGGATGGAAAAATCACCCTAATTTTTCCTGAGAACCACAAGTTCCAGGAACTCCTTTTGCTCGAGCCCCTCAGTCGTCTTATCCAGACATGAGCAATCCTACCACCTCCCGACCTATAGCACAACAGCCTTACCAATAACCTCCTCTTCCTCTATGAAATTCTGCATTTGAGGAGAAGGTGTTGCAAGCCCTTCAAGGGCTTGAGGCTAATACTGAGTTATTTCATTCCTACTCTCAGATCATATCCAAGCTAGAAATCTAAGTGGGACAACTAGCTAATTCTATAAACTGAATAGAGGAGGAAAAACTTCCTAGCCAACCTGTGAACAATCATAGGGAACAATTTGGGATCGATAATTCGCAAGCTAGTGAAATATTTCACGAGCAAGCGAAAATGGTAATTACCCTTAGGAATGGGCGAGAGGTAGAGACTAGACCTAAGGGGGACACTAGGAAAAAGGGAAAGTATGTCGGTGACCCTGAGAGTTCTGGGGTTGACAAAACATCTATTTTAAAGGACACCCCTCCTGATCCTTCCATTACACTCCCAGCTGTAGGGCCATCTTCTTATGAGCCAAAGGCTCCTTTTCCATCTTGCTTATCTGCACCATTGTCTTTTGGCAAGAAGGGAGTGGTAATGGAGGATATGCTTGAAGTTTTCAAGCAGATAAAAATCAACCTCCCTCTTCAATACGCTATAAGACAGGTTCCTTCTTATGCAAAATTTCTTAAGGACCTTTGCACTCAAAAGCGGAAGTCTATAACACATGTGTCACAGAAAGTCATTCTCACTTAGCAGGTTAGTTCTATTTTTCTCCACGACACTCCTCTTAAGCTTAAGGATCCTAGTACTCCTACTATTTCATGTGTCATAGGAGACCATTCATTGATCGTGCTTTGCTAGATTTAGGAGCGAGTGTCAACTTGTTACCTTACTCAGTGTATGAAAAATTTGGGTTGGACGAGCTAAAAGCCACGACAGTTACCTTAAAACTTGCGGACCGATATATTAAGGTACCGCATGGGGTAATAGAGGATGTTTTGGTGAATGTCGACAAATTTTTTTTTCCAGTCGACTTCATAGTTCTAGACACCAAACCAGTGCATAACCTTAGGAAACAAACTCTAATTATTCTCGGTCGACCATTCTTAGCTACGGCTAATGCATGCATTAATTGACGGTCAGGAGTGATGGATGTCTCGTTTGAAAATATGAAGCTACGACTCAATGCGTTTAGTGCCTCGCAACAACTTCAAAAGAGTGAGAATTTCTTTGCAATTGACTCGACTACGCATTTGATAGATGAGGCACAACCCCAAATTTTCATGAATGCACTTTCTTGTAAAGTGGAATGTGAGCCACCACCCACCTCCTCGAGTGTTATGTCACTTAGTACTCTTGATTCACCATCGAGGCTTGAGTGGAACTCACCACTGTTTGCAAGTATGCGTACACGATTAGACGCAAATAAATTTTTTCCGACAATAGGTGAGGGTTGATCATTGGTTTTGTCTGGCTGAAGACGCTAAACTTAGCTCTTTTTGAGAGAAAACTCAATTTTTTTATAGTATAATAGTAGATTAGTGTACTTTTTATTTTATATCATGTTCGCCAGACTAAAGGACATACTCCGAGTATTGATCAATCTAAATTTTTTTGTACACATTGACAGTGTTTTAAATTATGTACATCTTGTATGTAAAATGTTTAACTTTATTATTGATGCTTAATGTTGGAGCACCGTTAATAAAATGTTAGAAAAATTTGTTTTTGTTTCTTTCTTCTATCTTTTGTTTTGTTTTGCTCGAGGACTAGCAAAATGTAAGTTGATGGTGTGATCTGAGCTTAAAAGTGCTCTTTTAAGCCCTTCAATTTGCATTTTAGTATCCTTGAATCTGTGATTTAATATACGTTTTGGTCATTTTTGCGTACAGCAGCAGATACTGGAGCAAATAACGAAACCGAGCTAAAAAGCATAAAATAGTGCAGAAAGAGGAGAAGGTTCAAATCTGCCCAAAAATATTCGGACGCAAATTCATTCCGTCCGGATGCTCTGACGAGGATTAATCAAGTGGCCATTGTCCAATTCCGTCTGGACGCAAGCCAAATCCGCCCGGATGCTCGACCGCTCGAGTGGTCCCTGAAGGCTTATTTCCATCGCTCGAGCTGTCCAAGGGAGGCTCCGTCCAAACGCAGCTTCAACCGTCCAGACGGTCTGCGGCGAGAATAATTTTGACATTACATTTTTTGCGAGTTTTTGGGGGGAGGTATAAAAAGAAACAAGTTCTCAGTTCCTAGGGTTTCGAAAATCAGAGAAAACACTCACGACGGCTAGGGTTGAACGGGGAGAAGGAAAAAAAAGACTTCAATGGCTTTTTTACCCGGATCAACTTCATCCCTCTCGTCAATGAGCGGTTGATCCCCTCCTGCCTAGGGTTTGGATAAAACCCTAGCTAAGTAATTAGGATTTTTGTATTTTGATTTATTTTTCAAGAATTTTATTCAACATTTTGTATAACTCAGGCTTTTGATTTGTTAATCAATTGGTTTTAACTTCATGATTTTTCTTTTGTCTTAGTTTTTTGTGATTACGATGACGGAGTTATACAATTATTGTTTTCTTTGATTATGATTGTGGCATGAGATAGGTTATGTTACGATGAGACGGATCGTGCCAAAACTTTAAGAACGATCCTTGCTACTGAAAGATAATCTATGCCGGGTCACTATTCATATTTATCTTCTTGTCGATAGCGTTGCGACTTGTAGTCAAAACGGATCATTGTTGAATTGAATGGTTAATTATTTATCTTAAATGCATTTTTCTAATTACAAAGCTAGGGTGGATTCCTAACCTAAGGTAACTTTCCCTTTAACAAAGAACCTTTTCATTTTAATTATTTTAGATTTCAATTAGTTAATCACCAAAATCTTTTTTAATCGAATTAAATTGAAAATTAATCAAAACTCAATAAAACTTAGCCTATTTGTCTGTGTGGAACGATACTCGATCTTAACCACTATTCTATAGAATAGCTGGTTTAATCGAACTTTATAAATTTTTTTTTTGATCACACGAACGAGAGTCGATCATCTATTCCGGGCATATCTGCTATGACCATGCGAAAATATCTTTAAATTCCCTTAATAGTTTGATTAATGGCTCACGTTCTTCAGATGATAGAGCAGAATCAGTCTAGACTATTTGGGGATCCTTCTCAGTAGCCAGGTTTATTGAAAAAGTTTCTTCAATTAAGGGTCTAGTGTGCATTCCTTTTTCTTTTTTAGTTAAAAGTTTTATTTTTCTGGGAACTGCCCCATCAAAATTATTTGTAGTCAAAATTCAAACATTCAAATAGAAAAATAGCAAGGTAATTAGAAGTGTTCTTCATACTATTATTATCGTCAACAACAAAGGTTACCAACTTTGACATGCTTTGATGGGAAAAAGAATACCGAAGCACCCGAACAGGTGGGTGCCTGGCAGACTCACCACTGGACTCTAAGCTTATTGATGTAGGCAAGTCTGACTCAGACTCTGACTCCCTATCTACAACATTCAAAACATTATATTCATAGGCCCAATTTTTTATTTCAACGTTGTCCTCGTCAACTATTAGGCGGGAGCAGTCGACTGGAGCGTTGCTGCTCAACATGGCGATCACCTCCGCGTCCTCTTCTATGTGTATTAGAGATATTCCTTCTTCAAAGAGCAACCCCAACATGAGTTCCTCCAGACCCTCAATCCAGTCTCGCCTGCACGCTTTCTTGGCTTTACCCTCGTCTTCTATCTCGTCCTCTTCGGGCTCGCTGTCTGTCAGCTAATATTCAAAGAATATATTCAGCACAGGTGTCTTCTACCCAGTCCTCTCATCAATCCATGATTCTAGAAATCCACAAAGTAGGAAAGCGTCGCCTTCCTTTATAAACTGGCCATTGAGAGACTCGTAGGCTGACAGTGGTGCCAAGTATGTCTTCCTGCTTCTTTCGGCCCGTGCCTTCTTCTATGCCTCTTCTGCTTTCTCAGCATAGCCGTTGACTGTGGGCTTGTGTCTTAGAACAAAGACATGGCTATTGCCCTGAACATCTATTGGTTGAGTTATGCCTTGTTGACTTTTTTCAAGCCCTAGGCCTAAGAAATATGATATTTTGCCCATCATTGTTACTGCCTGAAGTTTTATATACTGTTGTTCTCAAGTCATCAAAGTCTGAATAGTTTCTATTTTATCAAATTCAAATTCAAATCTACTTAGGGTGATATCTTCCTCCCCATTTTGTATTTCCAGTAAAGGAGTGCCATCATTGGCTGGCGACTGATGCTTGATTCTCCAAAAATGGTTAAGACGGTCCCATCCCTTATCATTTGACCTTCTGATGGAGGGTGGATGAAACCACTTGTACACTAGGGTCATACAACCAAGGTCGGCCCAGCAATAAGTTCAAAGAGGCTGGCACATCCAGTACGTGAAATTCTATCTCACTTTTGGCGGGTCCCATGGTAATTGCAAACTTAACTACCCATAGCACATTCCTACGGGTATTATCATAGGTCCGTACCCCTTGGGTAGTTGGCGTGAAACCCTCTCCTTTTAACCCGAGGCAATGTACTATCCTAAGGGGATAGACATTCAGTGCTGATTCATTATTAATTAACACCACGGGTACCCATTTGCCAAGGCACTTGACTGTTATGTGGAGAGGCTTGTTGTGCAAGGGTCCTTCAACTGGAAGATCTTTCTCCATGAAGGCAATGACATTGGTCAGCCGAGTAGGGCCAACCATTTCTACCATCTGCTTAGGAGTGGTGTTTATGAAGATGTTAGTTTTGCTGGAGGGTCTCAGAACGACTTGCCTGTTCTTGTAGGATACCATTAGTAGCCCCCAAATGCTCACGTTAGTCTGGATTTTCTTGAGAAATTTTAGTACAACATCATCTTCATCCTTGGCTTCCGCTGTTGGCTGACTAGGCTCACATTTCTCAAGGTATGCTAGTTTAAAGTGCCTTCCACTCCTGGTTAGGTGTTCAATCTCTTCTTCGGGATCCCGCAAACCATTCCATAGGTCTACAGCGGTGTTAACTTCTGATAGGTCCAGCCCTTCTAAGCCCCACAAGTCATCTTTCTCTGCCTTCTCTTTTCCTTTGTCGGTTGTTGGGTGGTCTGTGCAAGTTTCTAGCTTTCCTTCTGTAGTCGGGCCCTGCTCTTTTTTTTCCTTTTCTTCCAATCGACTGTTCTCCATTACCATCCATAGTTCTTATTTTTATCTGTTATCAGGCCCTGAGTAGTTCCAAATGTCACTATCAAGAACAAAAAGGCCTAAGATGCCTCTTTCCTCTTGAGACGTGACATCTATGTTGGCATTCTTCTTATTCCTGCTCCTATTCCTGTTCTCTGTATGTTCATTATCAACGGGCCTGCTTTCTGTGGAATTTCCAGCTACCCTACTCTCGTCTCTTCTTTCTGGCTCACTCTTTTCTTGGCCTTTCTCAGACTCGGTTTCAGTCTCACTTTTTGACTTTTTCTTAGGTTCTGACTTTGAGTTTGGCTCTGATCTGCTCTTACTATTTCCTGATCTTCTGTCTGATTCTTTTTTGGGTTCTGCTGTGTCCTCTACACTATTTTCTAGTTATGTTCCAGAAGTAGAAAGGTCATCCTCATCGGTCTTATTATTCTAACCTTCGCTTTCTTTCGACTGACTGTCTGCGCCTCCATTCTCTGACTCGTTCGAGGAGAGCCAACCATCATTGTCGGTATCTATATCTGGGTTGTAGAAGGGAAACTCAATGTGCACTTCACCATTTCCAATCATGTTATCCCATTATTCCATCATTTCCTCCGCTTTCTCCAACTCTACTAGGTCATTATCTTCCATATATAAAGTCCCTTCTATGTCTAGAGAGCATAAAGAATTCTCTTTCCGGAGAGGTGGACTTGGTTTGACGGTCTCCTTTGGGCATATATAGATACTTGGATCATAGTAGGGAGAAACGGTGTAGACATAGTTCAGATTCCTAAGGATTTGTAGTTATGTTAGGCTTATTCGTTGTTGGGAATGAGATCACCTTGTTGTCAATGAGATCTTGAGTTTTATGCCAAAGCCTCAAGTGGTTATTGATTGCATGCCCATTCTCCTGATGGTAGGCACAGTACAAACCATGGTTGAATCTGATTAGGAGTGGGTCAGGAAGAGGTATTGGATCGAGGGGCTTAAGGTGCCCTCTCTCCACCAACCTTGTGAATAATATGGAGAGTGATACACTTAGCGGGGTGAATACCCTCTTCAGAGATCTGGATGCGTACGATGGGCCGGCTTAACTTAGATGAGGATTGAAATGGTTAACTTCTGCAGCCCTCGACGCATTATTTTGAGGAGGATTATTGTTGGATTGCTTGGTTAGATAGTTGTTATGGTTCTGATAAGGCCTCCGGGGATTCTAACTTGGGCTAGCTTCTGTTATTTGAATCTCCCCTATCTATAAGGCATCCTCAATTTGGATTTCTATATCAAATAGCTGCTCAAAAGTTATGAGCGGTTGAGTGATCAGGTATTTCCTAAATAGGGATTGCAGGTTCTTTAGCACCACTTAGACCTATTCTTTCTCTGTTGGTCGGTTGGTCATCTTTGCAGCCTTACCCCTCCAGCGGGTCAAACAGTCTACAAAAGATTCCCTAACATTCTATTTGGTGGTCTCCAGTTCCCATGCTATTACGTCTACCTAGACATTATAATTGTACTACCCAAAAAATGTAGTGGCGATGTATTCCCAATTCTTAGTGGCTTTTAGAGATAAAAACCATCATTCGGCAGCTCCTGATAAAGACCTATAGAATAATTGCGCCTTTAACTGGTTGTTAATTCTCATAGGAGCCAAAGTACCGACATACATCCGCAAATGGATTCGGGTAACTCCAGTGCCATCGAATTGTTCCATATCTGGCATTTTAAATTTGTTCGGCAACTTGGCATCGGGGAAGAGGTGAAGAACTCCAATGTCTAGCATGTAATCATTCACCCCTTGGAGTTTCTAAAAACTTTCTCCAGTCTATCAATCTTATCGAAGAGCAGGGCATCTCTGGCTATGGCAAGATCTATTATAGTTGCCGCAACTACTGCACCTGTAGGTATAACAGCGACGGGTCCAGCACCAGGCAAGTCTACACCATACTGGTTTTTTTCTCAGACACGGTTATCAATTATCTCATCCTGTGGAATTTACAAAACTTGATTGACTTAGAGCGCTCAGATCTCTTTGACACTGAGCTTGGGCCTGTGTCTAATTCTGTAGTGTGAGAGTCATGCCCTCCAAAGCTCTTTGCATTTTGGCCAGGATTCTGATTAAGGCAACATTGGTATCATCATCTCCTCCATGGCTGTACTTTCTAGGTCAAGATCTAATCTCTAAAGTCATCCACTCAGTGATCTAATCCAGACAGGTGCGACACTAGAATTTGATGGAGCAATGATGACTCCAGATAGATAGAGGGGAAAGGATAACTCATCAGATCATAACGTGATGTCATTGAGGTCTGGGATGACCTCGCAGAGGGAATAAAATTAGGTCAGCAGAGCTACGGCCAAGTAGAAATAGCAAAGAATACGTGAGGTTTTAGCGCGATGGGGAAGGAATTTGGGGTTTTCAAGATCCCGAACAAGAGAAAAATGGTGTGGGTAATAAAACCTGGCTTAAATCAAAAAGAGAAGCATCGGGCCTTAGCTCGACGTTAAAGAAACTCGGGATTTCTTTGGTGAAATCTGAGCGAGAGAAACAAAGACTGCGAGAGAAACATTGAGCCTTGACTCAACGTCCAAGACTCAACGTCCAAGAAAAGGGTGCGGATAAAAACCAGCTTAGGAGAGCGTTGAGATTGCCTCAACGCCTTAGGATTTTTGAAGATCCTGAGAAAAAAAAGCTATGGGAGAAGCCTGGCTTATCCGTTGAGATTATGGATCTCAAACAGTAAAAAGGGGTGCGGGTGAAGCTCGGCTTATCTGTCGAGATTTTGGATCTCTAAGCCAAGAAGAAAAAAGGATGTGGGTGAAGCCCGACTTATCTGTCGAGATTCTGGTTCTCTATGGCAAGAAGAAAAAAGGGTGCAGGCGAAGTCCGGCTTATCCGTCGAGATTTTAGATCTCTACGGCAAGAAGAAAAAAGGGTGCGGGTGAAGCCTAACTTATTCATGTAGATTCTGAATCTCTACGGAAAGAAGAAAAAAGGGTGGGGGCAAAGCTCGACTTATCCGTCGAGATTTTGAATCTCTACGGAAAGAAGAAAAAAAGGGGGCGTTGAGAAGTCTCAATGTCCAAGAGGGGGGGTCATGGGCGTACCCAACTTAGAAGAAGCGTTGAGATTTTCATCGCCTCAACACCTCATGATTTCCTTGAAAGATTCCGAATTAGAAGGGGTGCTGGTGAAACTCTCAAAGTCCAAGAGTGGGTCGCGGGAGTACCCGACTTAGAAGTAGCATTGAGATTTCCATCGCCTCAATGCCTCAGGATTTTCTTGGAAGATCCGAAATTAAAAGGGGTTCGGGTGAAACCCAGGTTACTAACAGAAAAAAAGAACGATGAGAAATTGCAAAGTCCAAGAGGGGGTTGCGGGCGTACCAGGCTTAGAAGGAGCGTTGAGATTTCCATCGTCTCAATGCCTTAAGATTTTCTAGGAAGATCCCAGATTAGAAGGGGACCCGACATACTAACAGCAAAAAAGGACGATGAGAATTCTCAAAGTCCAAGAGAGGGTTACGGGCGTACATAGCTTAGAAAGAGTGTTGACATTTCCATCGGCTCAGCGCCTCAAGATTTTCTCGGAAGATCCCAGATTAGAAAAAAAAAGTGTGGGAGAAGTCTGGCTTATCCATCGATATTTTGGATGTCTACAGCAAGAAGAAAAAGGGTACGGGTGAAGCCCGACTTATCCGTTGAGATTACGGATCTCTACGGCATTAAGAAAAAGGGTGCGGGCGAAACCTGACTTATCCAAAAAGAGAGACATTGAGTCTCAGTGCAATGACAAAAGAACTCAGGATTTCCTTAGAAATTCTCGGGCGAGAGAAGAAAAAGGGCGCGTAGGGTATAACTAAGACCAACGAAGAAGGTTGGGCCTCAGCCCAATGAGTACGAACCACGGGACAACGTAGGAGAGTCTCGGTAAAGAGAAAGAGGCACGGGTTGATTAAACCCGGCTCAAGAAAAAAAGAAAAAAGGTTGGGCAATAACCCAATGACATCAAACATCTGGACAACGTTCGACAGCCCTAGGAGAGAGAAAAAGAGGCTCGGGTGATGAAATCGGGCTCTTAAACAAAGAAAAGGGTTGGGCAATAGCCCAATGACGACGTACTTCTCAACAACCTCAGAGGGTCTTGACAAAGAGAAAGAGGCACGGGTTGATGAAACACGGCTCAAGAAAACAAATAAAAAGGTTAGGCAATAGCCTGACGACGTCAAACCTCGGGACGATTTTCGGGGGGTCCCTAGAGAGAGAAAAAGAGGCTCGTGTGATGAAACCCAACTCTTAAACAAAGAAAAGGGTTGGGCAACAGCCCAACGACGACGAAACTTGGGACAATCTCGGAGCCCAGCAAAGAGAAAGAGGAACAGGTTGATGAAATTCAGCTCAAGAAAAAGAAAGAAGTTTGGCCTCGGCCCAACGATGATGAACCTCGGGACAACCTCGGAGGGTGTCGGGAAAGAGGAAGAGGCACGAGTTGATGAAACTTGGCTCTTAAACAAAGAAAAGGGTTGGGCAACAACCCGACAACGATGAACCTTGCGAAAACCTCGAAGGGTTCCAGTAAAGAGAAAGAGGCACGGGTTGATGAAACCCAACTCAAGAAAAAGAAAGAAGTCGGACCTCAACCCAACAATAACGAACCTCAAGACAACCTTGGAAGGTCTCGGGAAAGGGAAAGAGACACGAGTTGATGAAACTTAGCTCAAAATAAAGAGAAAAAGAATGTCGAGCCACAGCCCAATGACGAGAAACCTCACGACAACCTCGGGGGATCCTAGGAAAGAAAAAGAGGCACGGGTTGATAAAACCCGACTCAAAATAAAGAAAATGGTTGGGCAACAACCCAACGACGTCAAATCTAGGGATGATCTTGGGGCATTCCGATAGAGAGAAAAAGAGGCTCAGGTGATGAAACTCAGCATTAAACAAAGAAAAGGGTTGGGCAACAGCCCAATGACGTCAAACCTTGGGACAACCCCTGGGGGTCCTAGGAAAGAGAAAGAGGCACGGGTTGATGAAACTCGGCACAAAATGAAGAAAAAAGAAGAGCTACTCTAATCAATCAAAAGCAAACATAAAAGCAAAACACATAAACTAACAGGGTGTTTGTCCTAAAGGGAAAGTTCTAAGTAGCTAGATGTAGTAAAAAGAGGTTGGGTAATCCATTAACCGGGTACGTTCTGAATATAGTTAAGAATATAACTTCTCAACCAAGTAGTACATGACCAGGTCAAACAATACACAATAACCCTTTTTATCGTATCCAAAGCGGCAGACAGCCAGAAGGCTTCCCTGTTTCTCCCATATAGCCCCGAGACAGTAAATCGTCGGGCTGAAGGGTAGGCAAGCATTTGGTATATTTTATTTTCTCCTTTCTTCTTTTATTTTTGTGAAGTAACCAATGAAAATGGAAGAAATGAGATGGAAAATAATACAATGCAATGCTAATACTAATGATAAGCTTAATACAAGAACATATGAAACATTTTTCGAGTTTAGCTTGTTTTCTTAAGTGATCCCCAACAAAGTCGTCACTATGACAAACCCTATCGAAAAATGTGTTGCCCTCCATCTTTTTATAAAAAAACACTCTCAGTTTTAAGGTTTTAAAAGAAAGGCAGGGTTTCATATTTTTTGAAAAGAGAGCCTCCCAAATGCGTCCATGTTAAGGGCCACACAATTGGAGTCGCAACTTGGTTTTTTATGAAAAAAAACCAAGAAAACAAAACTTGCAAGGTATTAGTTCATCGTTAGCAGATGTAATGGTTCGGGAGATAGGGTACGAGAAGGGAATGTGTTAGGCACCTCTCTCACCAGATCAGAAGATCGGCCTCCACTTAACCGTTTCTTTTGTTATCTTAAATTTATCAAAACTAACACATACATAATGGGGTTTGAAGAGAGATCAAACAAAAGCAAACAATGAAATAAAACCTAGTCTAAAACTAAGGTATTCTAAACATGCTTGCACTTAGCTGCATATTAAATAGGGACTTATTTGCATATTAAATAGGGGAGATGGCAACATATCAGTGCAAGAATATAGAAAATAGAAATGATGTTAATGTGAAAAGCGGACAAAAAGTTACTGGAAAGCCACTGGATTGTATAGAGGTGACGCTCGCCACCTCACAACTTGGCGCACGCCACTTCGACATGGCAAACGCCACTTCTGGACTCTCTAGATGTGGCGCGCGTCACTAAGGCATAGTGAGCTCGACACCTGAAGGACCAAAAAGAGCTATTGTTTTAAGAAAATAGTATGTTAGTGTATGAAAATGATTTTATACTTGGAAGAAAATAAAGAAACATGGCATTTCACGTAACCGATTTTCAACATGTAGTCTGAAAACCTACGTTGCATGCTTTTCTAAGAGAAAACCTAGAAATAAACTACTTTGCATGCTTTTTCTAAAAGAAATGTAAAGATGCTTGTATAGAAACAAAAATAAAGTCGAGGATGTTGACCCAATGGTTATTCAATCATATCCTATCTTTAATTTTGACTTATAACAACAATTGATTTGATGTTTACTAATGTTTTATTTTGTGCAATAAGTTAATTTTCAGGTTTTA
>JAUTBS010142434.1:0-12366 GCA_032361285.1 Aequorea victoria | reverse complement strand
TGAAGGTAAGAAATATTTAATTTCATTAAAGGTGAATTAGGCATGTTAAATCCATAAAAAATCTGATGATTTTTAAAAATTCTAATTTTATTAGCACATGGGTCAACTCACAGATAGCATGAGTCGACTCAGGACTCTTTTAGCCTAAGCGGTGGATGATGATGGGTTGACTCACGGGTAGTTGTGTCGACTCACATCACTATTTCTCTGAAGCGACAAAGGCATTTGGGTTGACTCACAAAAGTTTATGTGTCGACTCAAGGAGAACCTGTTTCTGACGTAATCCTAAAAATGTATTTAGGTCGACTCAAAACACTCATGTGTCGACTCAGCGCACGGGGTATATAAATATTTATTCTGTGGTGGATCATTAGTTCAAACAATCAAAAGTTTTCCCTCTCCCTCTATCTCTGTCTCTCTCTCGTTCGTGAGTCGAAACAATGACGCTTCCCCTCCAAGCTTTCTAAAAATCCGTCTAATCCTTCTCTTGTAAACCCTAACACTCACATCACTTACACCATCGAAGCATCACGATTTCCCCTTTCGCATTTTGAAAAATCCTAAGTTCTCTGTCAAACTCCTGTTCTTGTCTAAAATCCACTCGACTCAACAATAGATTTTTCCAATCCATCAGCCATCTCCAAAAGAACAAGAACCGACCAAGCTAAAGCATCTGGCAGTAGAAAGAAGAGAAAATAGAGCAAGGGTCCCTCATCGGCCACACTTCTTTGTCGAGACTAAGAGACTCAAGATAAGTACGATAAATTTTTTAAGTCTCGCCAAGTCCCTAATGGGGCGGTGCATAGACTTTCAGTTCTTCGATTCGACTGAAATGCACTTTAGGGCTTGGTTTACCAATCTAGGATGGGATAAATTTGTAACCATCAAAGAACCAGTTGTAGACACCCCAATCTTGACTAAACCAAACATTGGTCAGTTCACGTGAGCGTTCCGATGATGAATATGTACATTAGTCACGTCAAAGGAGCTTTCATGCATGTCTGAGAGTTCAAGGAGTACTCCTAATGCATCCCAAAAACACCCTGAAATACCAAAAAATACCCAAAATATCAAAAACACCCCTTGGTGCAACCAACCCAGTGCTGCGCCACCTTTAAGTGGCACACGCCACTTCCATCCAAACCAATCCATGCCACTTCAAAACTCAAGTACTAGCGCCGCGCCACAACCTTTTCATGCCACTAGCCAAAATCATGTCAGAGCCTTGAGCCATCTTTACCCTTGGCGCGTGCCACCTCAAAGTGGCGCGCACCTCCTTCAACATGGCGCACGCCACCTTGAGAGGAGATTTTGGCACCAAGTTAACTCCTCGCTAGAAATTCTATAAATAAGATCCCCCACCTCAAAACAGATCCCCAATTCTAAAAGTGCCAAACCTCTACAGAATTGAGACCCAATCCCGAATCCTGACTTATATCCAACCTGAACCTTTGCCAAATTAAAAAAACTTAAGCTTAAGCTAATCTCAAAACTTCACTAAGACCACCCAATTCAGAAACCTTTTCATTGGAAGGACTCGGAGGACTCGAAGATCGCAAAAAAGGCCTCCCGAGGACGTGTCGTACGTAAGGAAAAAGCTGCAGAAATTGCTTGAAACTTCACTTTGCTTCCGGGATATACGGCAGGTTCCCTTTTCTCATCTTTTTCCATTATTATTCATATTTCTCCTTTTCAAAGTTTTTTTTATCAATAAAAGGGGAGAAAGCGGCCGTTGGCCTCCTTCTCCCGGGTTTCTTTTTATTATTTTACTTTTCGTCTAAGCATGTTTTCATTCGGTAGAACTGCATATTAGCTTTCTTTTCCTTCCCCTAGCCTTTTTAGCTTTAAAAACATGTATAAATGTCTTCTCTTTTTTTTCCTCTATGTATAACAACACATACACATGAACACATTATTTTTCTCAAAATAGTAGCTCCTTTTGGACCTCCTGGTGTCAAGCTCACTCTCCCATGGTGACGCGCGCCACCTTCAAAGAGTCCCAAAGTGGCGCACGCCATGTCCCAGTGGCGCGCGCCAAGTCATGAGGTGGCGGGCGCCACATCTGTTTAAAGACTAGTGGCTTCCAGTAGCTCTTTTTGTTAGCCTTTTCTATATATTTCTTACCTGTTAGAATTTCTATTAAAATGCCTTCTATTGTATTTCTTTCTATTATAAAAATCTCGACACACAAAAAGTACACTATTTTCTAAAAATAGTAGCCCTTTTTGGGCCTATGAATGACAAGCTCACTGTTTCATAGTGACGCGCACCATCTCGAGAGGATCTAAAAGTGGCGCACGCCATGTGCTAGTGGCGCACTCCAGGTTGGAGGTGGCGCACGCTGCCTCTCCTTAAAACCAGTGGCTTTCAGTAGCTTTTTCTATAATTTTATGTTTTAAATAGCATACTTTTATATGCATCAACTACACTGATATGCTGCCATCTTCCACTTTGACATGTCTTTAAGTGTAAGTATGTGTATAAAGCTTTAGTTTTAGGTTAGGTCTTGTTTTATTGTTTGCTTTTTTTAATATTCTATCTTAAACCCCTTTTTTGTATATGTTGCTTTTGATAAATTTAAGACAAGAACAAAACGGAACGGTTAAGTAGAGGCCGATCTTCAGATCGGGCGAAAGGGGTGCCTAACACCTTTCCCTTTCGTACCCTAGCTCCCGAACCATTTCTCTGGTAAGGACGGACTAGTTCCCTTGAAAGTTTTTGGTTTCTTGGTTTATCCAAAAACCAAGGGGCGACCCCAAAATTGTGCATCCTTTAACATGGACGCATTTTGGAGAAAATCCCTCTTTCCTTTCTCCTCGTGGTTCGTTCCGTACGCACATTTTCATTTCATTGATGTGACGGACGGAGGAGAAAAAGGAAAGAAAGAGAGGGCGGGTTCCTCACAGTGGCGACTCCACTGGGGAATATTTTAAAAACTGAGCCAAACTTAAAAAATGTTCCAACTGTTCTTGTCTTAAATTTATCATTAGTATTAGCATTGCACGCATGGTTTTCCATCTTATTTCTTTCCTTTTTCGTTGGGTACTTTTCCAAAACAAAAGAAGAAAGGAAAAAATAAAATAAGACAAATGCTTACCTACCCTTTACTTCGGCGGTTTACTATCTCGGAGCTATGTGGGGGAAGTAGGCAAGCCTTCTGGCCGTATGCCCCTTTGGTTACAAGCAAAAAGGGTCACTGCGTACTGTTTAACCTGGCCAGGTACTACTTGGTCGGGGAGGTATATTCTTAATTTCTATTCAGAAGGTACTCGGTTACTGGACTACCAAGCCTTTTCATATGCATTTAGTCAGCTTAGAACTTTTCCTTTAGAATAAATACCCTTATAGGTTATGTGTTTTTATTTCATGTTTACTTTTGTTTGATTAGAGTAGCTCTTTTCTTTTTCTTTTTTTTTTAGCTAGGTTTCATCACTCGAGTCTCGCTTTCTCTTTCCCGGGACCCTCCATGGGTTTTCCCAGTTTTGATTCCGTTAGACCATTGCCTAACCTTTATCGTTTTCGTTGAGCCGGGTTTCATCACCCGAGTCTCATTTTCTCTCTCCCGGGACCCTTCGTGGGTTTTCCCGATTTTGACGCCGTTAGGCCGTTGCCTAACCTCTGTCGTTTGCGTTGAGCTGGGTTTCATCACCCGAGTTTCATTTTCTCTTTCTCGGGACCCTCTGTCGGTTTTTCCTAATTGAGACACCGTTAGACCGTTGCCTAACCTTTGTCATTTTGGTTGAGCAGGGTTTCATCACCCGAGTCTCGTTTTCTCTTTCCCAGGACCCTCCGTGGGTTGTTCTGGGTTTGACATCGTTAGGCCATCGCCTAGCTTTCGTTATTTTCTTTTTTAAGCCGGGTTTCATCAACCGAGTCTCATTTTCTCTTTTCTGGGACCCTCCATGGGTTTTCCCAATTTTGACGCCGTTAGGCCGTTGCCTAACTTCTGTCATTTTCGTTGAGCCAGGTTTTATCACCCGAGCCTCGCTTTATCTTTCCCAAAATCCTCCATGGATTTTCCCAGTTTTGACGCCGTTAGACCATTGCCTAACCTCTGTCGTTTTCGTTGAGCCGGGTTTCATCACTCGAGTCTCATTTTTTTCTCCCGGGACCCTCTGTGAGTTTTCCCAGTTTTGACGCCGTTAGGCTGTTGCCTAACCTCTGTTATTTTTGTTGAGCTGGGTTTCATAACTCAAGTCTCATTTTCTCTTTTCTGGGACCCTCCGTGGATTTTTCCCAATTGAGACGCCGTTAGGCCGTTGCCTAACCTTTGTCGTTTTGGTTGAGCTGGGTTTCATCACCCGAGTCTCATTTTCTCTTTCATGGGACCCTCCATGGATTGTCCCGGGTTTGACATCGTTAGGGCGTCGCCTAGTTTTTGTCATTTTTTTTAGCTGGGTTTCATCACCCGAGTCTCATTTTCTCTTACCCGGGACCCTCCGTGGGTTGTCCTGGGTTTGACGCCGCTAGGCCATCGCTTAGCTTTCGTCATTTTCTTTTTTGAGCCAGGTTTTATCACTCGAGTCTTATTTTCTCTTTCCTGGGACCCTCCGTTGGTCAACTCGTGGCTTGACGCCGTTAGGCTCTTTGCCTAACCCCTCTTTCGTCGTTTTCTTTGAGTCGGTGTTTCATAGACCCTTTGCCTTATTTATTTTTCGAGACCTCCCGATGATGTCTCAAACCTTTGAGTCGTTAGGTTTTGGACCTAACTTCTCTCTTTTGCATCTAGGACCGGGACTCATTCAACCCGTGTCTTGTTTTTTTTATTATGGGACCCCTCCGGGGTTGTTCCAAACTTTCGTGGATGTTGGGCTGTTAACCCAACCTCTTCTTTTTCGTAAGAGTTGGGTCTTCACTGATCCATATATCTTTCTTTCTGGGACCCTCCGTTGGTCATCCCGAGTCTCTTAGTCGTTGGTCCGAGATCTAGTCAAAATTTTGGTTAGGTCCTGCGCCTTTCTCCTTTGTGTTCAGATCGCCCAGAATTCTCTGAGTTTCGAGTTCTTTCACCATCGAGCCACGGCTCGATGTTTCCCGATGATAGTCCTCCATCTTCTTGTCTTCTTAAGGCAGAAAAACTGATAGTGTAAGTCGGTCATTGTCACCACATCTCCTTTATCGTGTAAGTCAGTATTTGTCACCGCATCTCCCCTTTATCGAGTCAGTTATGTCAAGGTATAAGTTGGTTTTGTCCCGCATCCTTAGCCGTTCGGGCTCTAGCTCGTCGGCTTAAGTTGGTATCGCCCCGCAATATGACCTCCCTTGCCGCCCGACTTCTCCCTCGCATAGAAAGGTCGCGGTTCGTCTCCCCTTCCCTTTTCTTTCTAAGCGTAGAGATTCAGGGCCTCGACGGAAGACGGGTCCGTCCCGCAACCTTTCTTTTGTTTCCATAGCCGTAGAGAGATAAGTCTCGATGAAAAGCCGTGCACACAAGCCCGCACCCTTCTAGCCGCTTAGCTAAAAGTTTTTTCTCTTTGGTTACTCTTTCGAAGCCTTCCCTTTTTTTTCTATCCATAGCGATTCACAATTTCGACGAAATCTGGGGCTTTCCACAACCTTTCTTTTGTTTTACTCGTAGAGAGATAAGTCTCGACGGAAGCCGGTCTCCTCCCACAAACCTTTTTTTCGTTCGTTGTAGAGATTCAGAGTCTCGACGAATAGGCCGGTATCTTTCCGTGCTCGTATTTTTCATTTTCTTCTTCGCGCGCAGACCCTCAACCTTCTGGGACTCGACGGAGAGGGCAAGTCAATATCGTCATGCACCCTTGGTATTTTAGTCTGTCGTTTGAGACTTCGATCTCAGACGGAAAGCCAGGTCCATCCCGCAAACCTTTTTTTAGTCTGTCGTTTGAGACTCCGATCTTAGACGGAAAGTCAGGTCTGTCCCGCAAACCTTTTTTTAGTCTGCCGTTTGAGACTCCGATCTCAGACGAAAAGTCGGGTCCGTCCCACAAACCTTTTTTTAGTCTTCCATTTGAGACTCCGGTCCCAGACAGAAAGCTGGGTCCGTCCCACAAACCTTTTTTTAGTCTGCTGTTTGAGACTCCGGTCTCAGACGGAAAGCCAGGTCTATCCCACAAACCTATTTTTAGTCTGCCATTTGAGACTCCGATCTCAAATAGAAAGCCAGGTCCATCCCCTAAACTTTTTTTAGTATGTCGTTTGAGACTGTAATCTCAAACAGAAAGTCGAGTCTGTCCCGCAAACCTTTTTTTAGTCTGCCGTTTAAGACTCCAGTCTCAGACGAAAAGTTGGGTCCGTCTCGCAAACGTTTTTTAGTATGTCATTTGAGATTTAGAGTCTCAGACGAAAAACTGAGTCTGTCCCGCAAATGTTTTTTAGTCTGCCGTTTGAGACTCTAGTCTCAAACGGAAAGTCGGGTTCGTCCCGCAAACCTTTTTTGTAGTCTGCCGTTTGAGATTCAGAGTCTCAGATAGAAAGTTGGGTCCATCCCGCAACCTTTATTTTAGTCTACCATTTAAGACACTGATCTTAGATAGAAAGCCGGATTCGTCCCGTAACCTTATTTTTGGTCTGCCGTTTGAGATTCAGAGTCTCAGACAAAAAGTCAAATTTGTCCCGTAACCTTTTTGTAGTCTTCCGTTTCACACTTTGGTCTCAAATAGAAAGTCGAGCTCCGGATCGAAAACCCTCTTTTTTATTCTACCGTTTTGAGATTCAGAGTCTCAACGGAAAGCCGGGCCTCGCCCGCACATTCTTCGTACCATATCCGGGATCTTTGTGAGTCCTGAGGCGTTGAGACAGTTTTGACACTCTTTTAAGCCGGGTTCTATCACCCGCAACCTTTCTTTTGTTTTAACCGTAGAGAGATAAGTCTCGACGGAAGCCGGGCTCCTCCCGCAAACCTTTTTTCGTTTGCCGTAGAGATTTAGAGTCTCGACTAATAGGCCGGTATCTTCCCATGCCCATAGTTTTCCTTTTTTTCTTCACCCGCAGAGCCTTAACCTTCTGGGACTCGATGGAGAGGGCAAGTCGGTATCGTCCCGCACCCTCGGTATTTTAGTCTGCTGTTTGAGACTCCGGTCTCAGACGAAAAGTTGGGTTCGTCCCGCAAACCTTTTTTTAGTCTGCCGTTTGAGACTCCGGTCTTAGACGGAATGCCAGGTCCATCCCGCAAACCTTTTTTTAGTCTGCCATTTGAGATTCAGAGTCTCAGACGGAAAGCCGGGTCCATCCCATAACCTTTATTTTAGTCTGTCGTTTGAGACTCCGATCTCAGACGGAAAGCCGGGTCCATTCCACAACCTTATTTTTAGTCTGTCGTTTGAGATTCAAAGTCTCAGACGGAAAGTCGGGTTTGCCCCGCAACCTTTTTTTAGTCTTCCATTTGAGACTCTGGTCTCAGACGGAAAGTCGAGGTTTGACTCGTAAACCCTCTATTTTGTTCTGTCATTTTGAGATTCAGAGTCTCAACGAAAAGTCGGGCCTCGCCCGCACCTTCTTCGTACTATATCCGTGATCTTCGCGAGTCCCGAGCCATTGAGGCATTTCTGATGCTTTTTTAAGCTGGATTTTTCTCGTAATCCCTTCTTAGGTCTAGAGATCTAACAACTTTATGTCCTTTTTGTTTTAAGCCGGGTTCTATCACCTGCACCCTTTGTTTCTCTCGCTCAGGATTTTTTGAAGAAATTTTGAGTTTCCTTTATCGTCGAGCTGTCAAGCCAAGACTCCACGATTCTTTTTTTCATTTAAGCCGGGTATCGTCACCCGCAACCCTTTTATTCTTTTTTGGTGTTCTTACGCGCTTTTTCACCGGGTCTTGACTACCCATCTTGTTCCCCGCAGTTTAGCATTATTTTTCTATTTTGTTCTTCTCATAGGACCGTTAAAAACTGTAATGTCTTACGAGATGATTTTGTTTTTCGTATCTTCTTCTATCTATTAGGGTATCATGGCTTCTTCAAGCTCTGATGCTACGCCCACCTGGATTCGGTTACCAAGCGGAAGGCTCAAAAGACCAGACTCCAATCTAGAAAATTTAATGGCAGGAGATGGTGATACGAATGCTACATTGATCTGAACTCAGTCGGAGATGCAGCGAGCTCTAGAAGACATGACCCTCATGCTCCAGGAACAAACCCAGGCCCAGGTTCAATGCCAAGCAGAGATCCAGGCCCTACAGTTGAATCAGGTTTTGAGAAATCTACGGGATGAGGTACTCAATAACCAGCTTTGGGAAGATGAATAGTACGGAACAGATCTCTTAGGGAACAGACCCACTGTTGTTATCGTTGATGATGTTCAGCCAACTATTAATGTTGCTCGACCAGTTGCCACTGCTACTACTGCTGCTGCTGTGATAGACCCGGCCTTGGCCCAGGAAGCCTTACTATCTGATAAGATAGACAGGTTGGAAAAGGTGTTGAGGAAAGCTAGGGAAGTCGATGAATACATGCTTGACGTAGAAGGATTCTGCCTGTTTCCTGATGCCAAACTGCCCGATAAATTCAAGATGCCAGACATGAAAAAATTTGACGATACCGGAGATCCTAGGATTCACCTATTGATGTATGTCGGTACCCTATCTCCCATGGGTATCGACGATCAACTAAAAGTGCAACTCTTCCACCGGTCCCTCTCAGGGGCTGCTCAACATTGGTTTCTAACTTTGGAAGCCACCCGAACCAGAACTTGGAAAGATATTGCTACGCCATTTGTCGGGCAGTACAATTACAACGTCCAGCTGTACGTGACCATAAGGGAGATGGAAACCACTAAATAGAACCCCCAGGAAGCTTTTGTTGACTTTTTGACCCGCTGGAGGGGTAAAGCAGCCAAGATGACCAACCGGCCTACAGAGAAATAGCAGGTCCGAACGGTGGTAAAGAACTTGCAGCCCCAAGTTAGAAAATACCTCATCACTCAGCCGCTCATGACTTTTGAGCAACTGTTTGATGCGGGAATCCAGATTGAGGATGCCCTCCAGTCGGGAGAAATTGAGAGAACAGAGGTCAGAACGGAAGTCAAGACCGAAGCAGGTACAAGTTATCAAAGAACCCAGAAGCCTTATCAGGGTCAGCCATTTCTGGGGCCGAACTACCAGAGTCAGAACAGCTACCCGACCAACCAGGCTAGCCCAAACCTGCCTAACAATAACGTGCCGAGGGTAGCAGAAGAAAACCTTCTTAACCCTCATCCATATAATCCCCACTCATATAACCCTCATCCATTTAACCAGCAATCATTTGCCCCCTAGCCAAGTCCGTTCAGGCCACTATCTGCATTCCTACTAGTTCGGAGAGTATTCAACGAACTAAGTATTCTGCTCTCCGTACTATACCCGAGGTTGTTAGAAAAAGGGCACTTGATCCCTCTCGCACTAACACCTATTCCAAATCCACCTCCTGCTAGTTTCAACCCTACAGCATACAGTGAATACCATCAGATGCCTGAGCATCCCATCTGGTACTGTATGAAGCTTCGGCATAAGATCCAAGATTTGATTGATAACAAGGTGATCTCGCCCCTAATGGTGGCTAAGCCTAATGTTACCACCAATCCACTACCGAATCACATAAACCCACCCCCTCGGAATATAAACCATATCCACACAGTTTCAACCTATTATGATCCCGGTATCTATATCTGCCCAAAAAGGGCCATCAGACCAAGTCCACCTCTCCCAGAAGGGAACTTTTTGTGCTCCTTAGATGCAAAAGGAACTCTGTATGTCGAAGAGAATGACTTGGAAGAACTGGAGGATGCAGAAGAAATGATTGAGGAATGGGATAATATGGGAGCAAACGACGAGGTACATGTGCAGTTTGCCTTTTATGACTCCAACATAGACGTTGGCATTGATGGTTGGATGTCATCAGACGAATCAGAGGAAGTACGCACAAACGACGAGTTTAACGGAAGTGAGGAGTGGAATAACCCCGATGATGATGACCTCTCTGCCTCTAGCATCTTACCAGATGACAGTATGGAACAAACAGATGTAACTAAACCAGAAGAGGAATTAGAGGGAAACCCAGGGAATACAGGATCAGGAATAGGATCTGGGACAGAGGTAGAACCAGAAACTGGGACAGAAGCAAGAGCAAAAATAAAAAGAACATAAACAGAAAAAGCAGAAACAACAGAAATAAAACCTGAACCAGAGACAGAGACAGAAGCAAGGACATGAACATAAATAAGAGCAGTGATGAAGGCGATAACATCAACGGGAATCAAAAAAGACTTGGGATTAGAACCCATGGATGAGTCTGACTGCCAGACTCAAACCAGGGCTGAGAAAAGCCAAAGTTCAAATAAGCTAGGAAATACAGAAGAAGAAGAAAGAGCCAGCAAAGAAGCCAAATGTACGACAACCATCGGGCCCACTGATATTAGAATCGCCGAGAACAAGATCGGGAGTAAAGGCAAATAAAAGATCGACCCAGATATCCCATTAGAAGAAGGAGAAAACTTTTTAGACCTTTTTGTTTTTGAGGATGACCTTTGGGACTACTCAGGGCCCGATGACAGCTGTAAAGATGAAGAAGTATGGGCGGTGGAAGAAATCAACCGCCAAGAGGCACAAAAAGAACAAAGCCTATCCCTAGAGGAAAAGTCAGAATATGACACAAACCACCTAGTAACTAACGCAGAAATCGAGAAAGTGGCAGAAAATGATCTATGGGGATTAAAAGGGCTAGACTTGTCTGAAGTAAACCCTGCCACAGATCACTGGGATAGTCTGTGGAACCCTGAAGAAGAAATCGAGCACTTGACCAGAAGTGGAAGACACTTTAAACCTACCTACCTAGAGAGAGGCAAAGCTAGTCAGCCTGCAGCAGAAGCCAAAGAGGAAGATGATGCTGTACTGAAATTGCTCAAAAAGATCTAGGCTAACCTAAGTGTTTGGGGGCTACTGATGGCATTCCACAAATATATGCAAGTTATGCTGAGGGCTTTAAACAAAGCTGATATCTCTATTGATACCACTCCTGAACAGTTGGTAGGAATGGTTGCTCCTACCAAGCTAAAAAATATCATTGCTTTCTCCGATAAAGATCTGCCCACCGAAAGACATCTGCACAACAAGCCCCTCCACATAACAGCAAAGTGCTTAGGAAAATGGATACCTGTGATTTTAATTGATAATGGGTCAGCATTGAATGTCTGCCCACTTAGAACAGTTCACTGCCTCGGGTTTAGAGAGCAGGATTTTACTCCAACTACTCAAGGAGTACGAGCATATGACAACACCCGCAGAAACATGCTGGGAGTAGTCAAGTTTGCTGTCACCATAGCACCCACTGATAGTGAGATCGAATTTCATGTTCTGGATGTGCCGGCCACCTTCAATCTGTTGTTAGGCCAACCTCGGTTACATGATCCTAATGTACAAGCAGTTCCATCCACTCTCCATTAGAACGTCAAAATGATAAGGGATGGAGCTGTTCTGACTATATTTGGTGAATCAAGGATCCAGGCTACTGCTACGGATGACACCCCTTTGCTTGAAATACAGCACGGGCACAAAGATCTCACCGTGAGCGGTTTTGAATTTGAAAAAATAGCAACTATTCAGACTTTGATGAACAAAGAGCAACTGTACATGAAACCTCAGGAGGTAATAATGATGGGCAAAATGTCATACTTCCCAGGCCTAGGACATAGAAAAAGTCAACAAGGCAGAACTGAACCAGTCTGTGTTTGGGGAAACCAATATACATTTGGTCTGAGATACAAGCTCATGACACGACATCTTGTTAAAGAAAGGGTGAAAGTACAGAGGAAGGCATGGGCCAAGAAAACTGACACAAAATACATGGCTCCGCTGCCAGCATATGGGCCACAAATGGGCAGTATGTGAAGGAAGGCGAGAATTTTCCGTTCTATGAATTTCCAAAATCATAGATCGATGAGGGGTCTGGGCAAAAGACACCTGGGCTGGAGATATTCTTTGAACATCAGCTGACCGACAGCGAGACCGAGGAGGACGAGGCAGAAGACGAAGGCGTAGCAGAAAAGGTGTGCGAAAAAGACTGGGTGGAAGACCTGGAGGAATTCACGTTGGGGTCGCTCTTTGAGGGAGCATCTCCTATACATACGGAAGAAGCCACGGAAGAAATCGTCATGCTGGACAGCTACGATCCAGTCGACTGTTCCATATTAATAATAAGCGAGGGTAGCATTGTAGCAAGAAATTGGACCTACGAATATAATGTTCTGAATGATGTAGATAGTGAGTCAGAGTCCGAGTCAGACTCGTCAACATCCATAGATTCAGAGTCCAGTGGTGAGTCTGTCGGGCATCCACCAGTTAGGGTGTCTCGGACTTCTGTTACAACCAAGTACATGTCAAAATCTGTAACCTTCGATGATAATAATAATAACATGGAGAACTCTTCTGGT
>JAUTBS010142323.1:0-12366 GCA_032361285.1 Aequorea victoria | reverse complement strand
GATAGAATGATGTACCCCGTATTTAAATGTTTTTGAATATTGTGATTGGATGCGATAAATCAGATATGAATGATGGCTTTAAAACAATTAATCGAATTTTGAGATGAATATTAACAGATAATTGTTTGAGTTGGCTGAGTCATCCCACTCCAAGTGGGGAATTAATAGTACCCCGGGGGAAGCTTCTCGTAAGTTGTAGAAAAGATTAAAAAAAAAATGCTGGAGAACCTTCCAGTATGTTTGTGATGGACGAAGTCTCTTCCTGAAGGAGGGAAGTTAATGAATTCATTCAGGCAATTATCAATGTTCGTCTGTGAAAGGGTTTCAGTGATCATGTTTTTGATGAGATTAAAAGATGGCTTGTAACATAAAGTAATTATGTTACATAATTACTTGTTTTAAATACCAGTGGAATCTTTGTTTGAGGGCGCCAATGAATTTTGGTCACCCTCAAAGATGGCGATAAGAGCAACTAAATTTTGTATTCTTGTGAAATATTAGAGCGGTAACAAACTTTTGTTGCACTGAACGACCAAGTTCATTGCCAATGTCCAAGCGAGAGACAGATCACTTTCTGAACTCATAACTATTGAACTAATCATATGCACAGCCAAAAAAAAAAAAAAAAGTTAAACAAATGCTTCAGAAAACTGAAGCTAATCTAATAGACTGATCAAACCAACACCAAATTTTTCTTTTTTTCTTTTTTTCTTTTTTTGATCTGCTGACTCCATTCATGAGTGTTCCTATAGAAAAGTACTAGTGCATTTAATATGCTGACTCCATTCTTCATTGAAAAACCGGAGTCGGTACATATTGTGCCTGGAGGGGTTGAATAGGCATAATATTCAAAAATTAAAACAATAATCAAATGCTAAAAATAAAGAAGGCACGAGAATTACGTGGAAACCTCCAGAAGTCTCAAACTCCTTAAGGATAAAAATCACGGCCCCGACAACTCACAAAATTCACTATTGAATCAAAGAGTACAAAGAGTTTCAGACAAAATGACTTACAACCCTACGGCTGTTAGCCTAACTCTTCCACTCTTCCACAAACACTCCTCGTGTTTGATCTCCACGCCCTGGTGGCTTTGACCTCGTCAACCATCTTTAATTAACAGTGATCCACCAGAATTGCCTTCTCGATCTCCGTCTCAGATGGCTCCGCAAACAACGGTCAAGACGGTTGAAAGAATGGCACCACGATCACAATGAATATGAAGGGGCGTGTGTGTGTGGATCTTTATCAAATATGAGAGAAATACTTGAATAAAGATTTATGAAAAAAATTTCAAGTTTTCTCTGGCACGAATAAAATGAGAACTCTCAAAAGAATGGTCCATTCTTCGTTCTGTCAAGCGATGACCGCTGAAACAGCCTAAGAAAAATATTTATATGATCATAAAAATCCCCCCGAAACTCACTAAAAAAAAAAAGAGGTGTTGTGAGCCTATTGGGTGCTCGTTGCTAGGTTTCGGGCGCTGCTCTTGGAAAAGTTTCGAAAACAAAAATGCTATGTGTCGAGCTCTTGATAAGCGCTTGAGCACTAAGCAAACACTCATTAGGTTCTTTGTGCTCAAGCCCTCTACGTTGTTTTGTTCAAAACTTATTTTTTCTACTTCAAAAACATATCATAATACCTTCTATATGTATGCAAAATATACCTGAGGTGAAATGAAGTATCGGCATCACTTTAAGCTTGATATAGCCTTCATTAAAGATTTCGACACCCGATTTTGAACTAAGGACACACTCAAACTCTCACTAACCGACATATAGGTTTTGTGATCCGAAAATAGCCAAATCCTATAACAATCTCCCCCTCTGGCATTTCCATTACAAAACCGATTACAACTCAATAAATAAAAGATATAAAACACAAAAACAATAGAAAGACCTAAGAACCCAAGAACTTAGACTATACTACTCTTTTTGTGTTGCAAGAGTGAGGATGATACATTCAGATAGATATGCAAAACAACGCTCAACAAATAAATATCGTGAAACGCATAGGGTATCAATCCAAAAAATAAAATCAGACAATAATAATACAGTATAAGCAAGGAGGCTAAAAATATTTAACATAGCACACAAGATAGTCAACAAAGCAGTGCACTAAATACCAACTCTCATCACTCCCCCTTTAAACCAACAACGACTCTTTCTCTCCCTTAAACTTTGCTTTACCTATCAAATCTTCTCTCCTTTTTTGTTACGGAATGACAAGGAATGACGGAGTAAAGGGTACAAGAAAAACCAACAAGGTGGGATGAAGAACACTTATGGTGCTAACAAGGAGACCCAAACCTAAATCACAAAAAAATGCTAATGTAACATGCAACATGCAACATGCTAACCCATGCAAAAAAAATGCAAAAGCATATAAATGACAGAAAAATTAGTTGCTCCCCATTAATGTATGCACCCTAACTAATAAAATATGATGCACCCAAGCATGCAACAAATCACACAAAAACAAAACAAAAGAAACAATAACCAAAGAAGTCAGATGATTAGATTTTATAACATCAACTTTCATGGCATAAATGATTAACAAGGTTTATCCCAAGAAACATATAAGAAAAAAACATGAACAGTAGCAGATCAAGCCCGGTAAAAACTCTTGACAAAAAAAGATTAACAAGAGAATGTGCATGTGCAACTGTATAAGGCATGCATTCAAGGGATACTGATAACAAAATCAAAATGAAAGATCGTCACCCGCCATTGAGTAAAGCTATGAGTCCAACAAAAGAAGTCAAACCCCTAAACTTGGGCCTAGAACTTTAACGCACAAACCTCAGACTGTGCAAATGTGCTCATAGTCAGCAACTTTTACCCAGCATGAAATGCAAAGGATTATGTGGACCATAACTCCCAAAACAGAAGATGAACAAGGGTGTGGGTAAGCAAAATTTTGGCCCCTAAGCTTTCTAAGTGACTCGTGTAGCGAGAGTTAGGCCAGTGATTCCCAAACCAAGAGATCTTAGGACACAAGGTGTGAAAGCACCCCAACGGGCTTACTAACTCAAGTCACAAAAGCTTCAACACAAAATATGCCACACAACTATCATACCTGAGCTAGGCACCATTGCACTCAAACACTCACTGGTTACTGAGGCAGGAGGCCCGATTACTAAGGGACCAACTGAGGTAGACAGGAAAAAAATAGGTATAAAGCATAATCCAAAGGTGGCTGAGCTACAATAGAGCTAGACTCAGGAAAAGCAGCAATAGGTAAATTACAAGCATGGGTCCTTCAAAAGCCAAATCTATAGGATTTACAAAGTGACCGAATAAATCTCAAATTCATAATATTGTCATCAGAGATCCCATGAAACAAGAGTGTGAGTGTATAAGCATAAAATACAAAAAATCTCTTTAATTAAAAGCAAACACAAGGCTACCTGCAAAATATTTTTTTTTCATATTTGGCGGTCTACCTACTATTAAGAATCTATGCCATATCAGTATGTGTTAAGATCATCTAAGCAAATTATCTTCACAGCAGACAAGCACTCACACAAACAGGCATACATTTTTTTCTTTATTTTATATCATCCAAAAAAAATCAAACACAATGATGCACGAAGAACATGTCAACTCTAAATGCAAAACAACATGACAATCTAACATCCTAGAGTGACACAACAACTAAACTAGTCAATGACTGAACGAAGAGCAACCCTCCTAAACCAAATTTTTCGAATATGAGGCTTAATGAATTTGTGGATACTCTTTAGGAAAACACTATCTATGATTCCAAGACTCCACTCTTTTTCTTTGACTCCTAGACTTTTCATCCTTGTTCAATCTGTGACAATGAGGTCGTGTATGACCCTTAATCCCGCAATGGTGACATACAGGAATAAATTTTTGAACAAATTTGTTATCTTTCCTAAGCTCAACTCGAGGATGATTCGTGTAGTTTCTATTCCAATTTAAATAATAGGGTCGAATGTGACCCTTGACATGACAATGATGACATATAGGAATAGATTTCTCAACCATTCTAGGAGGAGTAAGAGGAGGAGGATATGACGAGAAGGAACAAGTAGATGTAGAAGGATAAGAAGTTTAGCTCTTACTTTTGACAAACACAGTCTTAGGTTCACTTGATTTAGCTTTACCTTTATCATAACCTAGACCTGTTTTATCACTAAAGGATTTTCGTATACTCAAAATATGGTTCAACTTCCCGGTTCCACTACCCATCTTTTTAAAGGAGTCTCTAGCATCAGTTAAGTTCTTTTCAAGTTCTCCTATTCTCGACTCAGCTATATTCAGTTTTCCAAAACAATCATTTCTCTCCTCTACGCTCACAAACTTTTCATTAAGGTGGCCCTATATTTTTTGAGTTAATCAACTTCTATGATTTTCTCACTCAATTGCTCCCTAAGACTGTCTCTTTCTTTTTCAAGGGTTCTGTATTTCATCATTAAATTCAGTTTTTTCTTTTTTTAGTTTTAAACACTCTTGGTACATTTCATCATACACCTCTTGAATTGACTCTTCATCATCTTCCTCAGTTTGATCACTCTCTTTACTAGATTCACCCTTAAACTACCTCATTCTCTTTTTCACTCCCAGTGTCTTCTAAAGAAAAGGACTTGGGTGACTCAATCCTAGCAGCCAAAATAGTATAGTTAACAGTTGTAATAAGAGATGGAAACTCTTCAAACTGGTTTTCCTCATCATCACTCTCATCATCACAAGTAGTGGCATAGCTCTTATCATTATTTTTCTTTTCATTAGCACACTCAGACTGAACATGACCATAACATTGACACTCATAACACTGAATACCTTCTTAGGTTTAGTTTGTTGACTCTTGTTTTCATTGCTCCAAGGTCTAAACTTTTGATTTCCACTAAGCTTTCTAGGTTTTGATGAATTAGACTCTTGTCTTAGCTTAAGAAACTTCTGACTCTTATTTTCATTGCTCTAAGATCTAGACTTTTGGTTTCCACTAAACTTTTTAGGTTGTGATGAATTAGACTCTTGTCTTAGCTTAAGAAACTTCCTAATTTTTTGGCAAAGTAGACTAGGTCTTCTTCCATATCCTCATTATCTTCAGATTCAACACTTCCACATATGGTTTTCAAGGCTATACCTCTACTTGTACTACCAGTGTTCTTTTTGGGAAGACACATGTTTACTTTATATGTTTGAAGAGACCTGACCAATTCTTTTAGTTTTATCAAGTCTAAATTCTTACTTTCTTCAATAGAAGTGACTTTAGCCCTAAACTGTTCAGGAAGAGACTTCAAAGATTTTCTCACTATCTTCGACTAACTAATGATCTCTCCTAGTTAAATGTAGCATAAAACTCATCAAAAGTTTTCGACTCGTTCAGCCTACATTATTCAAACTTAGTGGTGAGAGCTTGTAGTTTTGAATTTTTGATAGTGAGTGTACCCTCGTATGTGACCTCTTCAAGATGCCCAAGCATCTTTAGCAATATCACACATGGAAATCCTCCTAAACTCATTTGGGGTAACACCACAAAAAATGGCATTAAGTGCTCTAGAGTTGTGGACTATGTTATCTAAGTCAACTCTATCCCATTCGGTATGTTTTTTTCAATTTTGTCCCACTGATGGTCTCATTCTTGATAGTGGGAGGTTCATATCCATATTCAACATACATCCAAATTCTCTCATCGATTGATTTCAAAAAATGCTCACATGCGAGCTTTCCAGTATGGATAATTATTCTCATTAAACAACAATGGTCTAACAACGGATCCACCCTCTCTTGGCATGTTCGATTCCATATAAAAAAATAAAGATCTGCTCAAGTTGTTAAGCCTAAAGAGTAACCTCGCTCTGATACCAATTGAGAAATTGGAGTCCGTACATATTGTGCTTAGAGGAGGGTGAATAGGCCAATATTCAAAAATTAAAATAATAATCAAATGCTGAAAATAAAGAAGGCACAAGAATTATGTGGAAACCTCCAGAAGTCTCAAACTCCTTAAGGATAAAGTTCACTATTGAATCAAAGAGTACAAAGAGTTTCAGACGAAATAACTTACAACCCTACGGCAGTTAGTCTAACTCTTCCACTCTTCCACAAACACTCCTCGTGTTTGATCTCCACACCCTGGTGGCTTTGACCTCGTCAAACATCTTTGATTAATAGTGTAACATCCCGTATTTTATAAATAAAATTTTAAGAAAAAATTTAATTATTAATGATTTGGGGATAGTAATTTATAATTTAGCCTTGGGTCAATTCATAAATTTGAGTAATGATGTAATGACCCGAATTTTCATAAAACCTAACATATGCGTAATTTTATCCTAATTGGTTTAACAAGTGTTCAAATCCTAAAATTTAAACTATATAAATCCTAATAGTGTTAAATGAGGGTTCAACACCAAAAATAATCAAGTAAGTAGAAACTTAAAATTAGAACATAATTAAGTTTAAGTTAAGTTTGAAGAATTAAGTTCGGTCACTTAGATCACAAACCAAACATGTAATTTTGAATTAAAATCCAACATGGAAATTCAAGCCCATGGACTCATAAACTTAATCAATGGATCCAATTTTAATTCTAGAGCCCAATTAAATAAATTTAATCTATTTCATAAACTAAGTCTTAAAAAATTGCATAAAAGCCTAATTTTTAATTAAAAATAAAAAGGAACCCACATAATTATCTAAATTATGAAAAATACTAAAATTAACTAATTATTAAATGACCAAAATACTCCTGTCCGGCAACCCCTTGGTGGGAAGTTTGATGTGACTAACTAATTAAGAAAATAAAAAATAAGAAAGAAGATTGATGTGATGGTTTGCCTGTTTGGAAAGTAAGCCTAGTTTGGAGTTTTAATTCATCTTCTACCTCAATAAGTTAATTGTGGGAGATAATTATACACATAAATATACTTCAAGAAATAAGAATACATAGAATAATTAAATTAGGGAAGAAAACTACCCAAAGAAAAATTAATGCATTTTTTTCTCCAATTTCTCATCATAACCTCTCACTTCACATTAACTATTTTTTCATTGTCCTCTTGTACCAATTAGAAGACTTCTTAGCTCAAATAAGTCATCAAAATAGTATCTTGAATGACTAATAAAGGAATTAAATAAAAAGGAAAAAATTTAAAAAATCAAGTCTATAAATACCCCATCATTCCCAAACTTTTTTCCCATTTATTTCACAACTCTCCCACTCTCTCTCTACCTCTCCTAGAGCTCGGAAGCCTTGAGAAAAAAGAAGGAGAAGAAAAGAAAAAGAAGAAGAAAGAAAAAGAAAGAAGAAGAAGAAGAATGAGAAGGAAATGAGGAAAGTTAAAACATAAACCTAGCTCTTCTAATCAGAGACCATCAAGTAAGAAACTCCTAGAACTCTTCATTTATCTCCTTAATAACATGTTCTTATATCTAAATTTCTCTAAGATAAAAGTTAATGGACAACAATGAAAGAAGATGGAGGTAACTCATGAAAACAAGAAATGGAGTAAAACCCATGTTCTAGGGGACTTTTAAAATAACCAAATATGAAGAACAAAGGATGTATAAACTAATTATGAACCATCTTATGTATGTATAATGTTGTTATGATATGTTTGCACATGCTTTGGTTGTGTAAAAATAGGAGATGTTGATGAATGTTCATGTTTGAGTAAAACAGAGAAAAAGAGAATGGTTTTTAGGCATTTCCCATAATTTTCATGTGAACCAAATGATGTCTAAATAAAAAGTTGTTTATACCATACGTTATTTAGGATGTCTTGAGCGTGTGTGATGTTTGGTTAGGCCCCAAAATGTATTTTTGAACCTCTTTTTTAATTTTGATATTTCTGTGACAGTAAGAAAGATTAACAGACAACTTTGAACCCCCATATCTCTCTACATAAATCCCCTTATGATGATCCACATATCCAGAGATAGATACATGAGTCTAGTTTCACCCTTATTTTACAAAAGTTAATTTCATTGAGTAGATTTCAAGATACACCAATTTTTCCAAACATACCCTTATTTCGACAGAATCTATTGTAGTATTGTTTGGACCCCTTTTCGTATACATCCAGTGTTTGGTCCCTTCATGAAAGATGTAGATAACGCCTCAATCTAGGTGTCTGTAAATTTACATAATTTTCCAGTGAGTTTTGGTATTTTGTAAAGTATTTTAGAACCTCTGCGGCAGATTCTGGAATGTGCTCTATTTTGAAAATTTAAGTGTTTAATGTTCTTTTTACACTAAGTCTTGTTTGTTTCTTCTTTAAATATTATCTACGAGTTTAAATGTATGTTTATAGATGGAATGAATGTTATATGGTCTCAATTTATGTTACGACATCTCTCATCCATGGACTGAGTCTTGGATGGGGTGTTCACCTTGTGTCTAGCTTGGCTAGGTTTGATTCTTATTGGTTATTGTGTTATTGTTGACAAGATCACGTGGATGTGGCTTGGGTTTTGATCTTGTGATGGAAAGGGTGGCTTCCCTTTCATGTTATAACCATTTGATGGGTATAGTGTATAGTTATAACCGCGGATGTCAGAGACTCAAATGGTCGGTGGTAACGGGGTGTTTCACCTCGCTGTACCCCGCCGCCCTTGGGCATTCAAGTGACCAAACACATCCATCAAACTATTTGGCCATGGTAATTTTGTCATCTTTGGAGGACTTATTGGCCATATGAAGTCAGAAAATAGTTGAATGAATTGACCAAATTAGGAGAATTAATTAAATAACAAAGTCTTTGAAATTTAGCCTATAAATACCCCACCTTCTTCAAGCCTTCCCAAACTTTATTTTCACCACTCCACTCTCTCTCTACCCTCTCCTTGCTCGGAAAAACCAGAAGAGAAAGGAGGATAAAAAGCAAAAAGAAAAAGAAAGAAAGGAAAGAAGAAGGAAAATAAGAAGAAAGAAGAAGAAAAAGAAAAAGTAAGAGATCAAGAAGGCTTGGATCATTTCTTAAAGAAAGAACCTACATGTAAGGATCCTCTAGAACTCTTCATTTATCTCCGTAGTATAACATTCTTATATATCTCTCTAAGATAAAAAAAATGATGGACAAAATTAAAAGAAGATGAACATATGCCATGGAACCAAAGAAATGAGTTGAAACCTAGATTCTAGGAAAGGTTGTAATGAACCAAAGATGAAGAACAAAACTTTAATAAAATGATTATTAACTTGGTAGTGGACATATTATGATGTTATGTTGTGTTTGAACATGCTCGTGATGAGTTAAAATAGGAATGGTTGTTGAATATTCATGTTTGTGAAGGATTGATAAAAATAGAATAGTTTTTAGGATTTTCACCTAATTTTTGTGTGAACCAAATGAATTTTAAATAAAACATTGTTTATAACAGAGATTATATAGGATGTCTTGAGAATGTGTAATTTTTGGTTGGGCCCCAAAATGTATTTTTGAACCCCTTGCTAATTTAGAAATTTCTGTGAGAGAGATGCAAAAAATAGAGCCACTTTGAACCCTTGTATTTTGGTCTAACAAACTCCCCGTATGATGATCCACATATCCAGAGATAGTTATATGAGTCTAGGTTCATCCTCTTTTTACAGAAGTTAATTTCATTAAGTAGATTTCGAGATATAACGATTTTTCCAAATAGGCCCTTATTTCGACAGAATCCATTGGAGTAATTTTTGGATCCCTTTCTGATAACAACCAACTCTCGTCTCCTTCATGAGAAATGTAGATAACACATTTATTTAGCTCTCTGTAAATGTTCATAATTCTCCAGTGAGTTGTAGTATTTGTAAAGTATTTTAATTCTCGAAGGAAGATTCTAGAATTTCTGTTTGGGCACATAAATGATGTGTGGAAGTTCACCTAACCTTAAGTCATGTTTGTTTCCTTTATAAACTTCATTAATGAGCTTAATTGTATGTTTATGGCTGGAATAATTGTTATATGATCTCAAATTATGTTATGGCATCTCTCATGCATGGCTAGGTTTGATTCTTGTTGGAATGGTTTTGTTGTTGACAAGTTCACATGGTCGTGACTTGGGTTTTGTCTTATGATAGATTGGGTGAGTTTTCTTTCCTTGTTGTGACCTTGGGACGGTGGTTCCGAGGTGTAGTGTGTGATACTCCTCACCTGGCCGTACCCTGTCGCATAGTGCTTATTTCTATGTTGTGACATTAGGATGGTGGTTCTGAGGTGCAGTGTGTGATACTTCTTACCTGGCCGTACCCCATCGCCATCGTGTTACTTGGTGCACCGTGTCGGACTTATAAATTTAACACAGATTTGTCAGGGACTCAGAGAGATGGTGGTTCTAGGATGCAGTATGTAATACTCCTCACCTAGTTGTACCCTCTCATCCTTGGTGCATCCATGAGCTAGTTGAGTATGTCACTCTGCTATGGCTCATGGTTTGACAAGGTGGGTCTTTCGGACTGTCTGGTGGCTTAAATTGATAAGAGGGTAAGTGTTCAAATTTTGGGTGGTTCAGTTTTGTCGGATCCTTTTGGCGTAAAGGTGTTTTGATCGTGAATCAGGCTTTACATCTTTGTCGCATATCATGTTTTATTATATCATGTTGCATGTAATAAGTGTTAGAAATGTTGGGTTCGAGAGATTCTTTCTGGGCTTCGCAACTTATGGCGTTTCATGCTAGGAATTTAAGAAGAGCCAGCTACCGAGGAGCAATACGAGGAGTGTGTCGAGCCGTGGCTCACGTGAATGATCAAGACTGAAACAGTTGTACTAGTTTTAATTTCCTTTAAAATTTTGTTGGCATGTAATATTAAACAGGGCGTGAAATGCGCAAGAACGCAAAAATTATATTATCCTATTTTTAATATTAAATTATGTTGAATGGTTGTCATTAGAATAATCGTGATATTATGTCTCTTAACGAACCAAATTTTCGGGGCGTTACAACTTGGTATCAGAGTTTAGGTTTAGTGAACCTTAGAGGCCTTAGGATATGGGAAACCACGTGTTCGTTGAGCCGTTGTTGGTCTAAGATATTACATATCATGATCTAAGTATAAGTATGAACCCAAAAAATGAACTAAGTCTATATAATTATCTCTCGCGCGAAGACTGTGTTTCGACTCGGAGGAGGAATTGTTGGACACGAGGAGAACATGACGCGGATCAAAATCAGGCACACGGGCGTTGTGTGGGAAGTAGGTCTTAGATTTGTGTTTGGATAGAAAATCCTTATCATCTTAGGGTTATTCTAGTATCTTAAGCTCTAGGTTCTTGGGGATAAAATAATTCGATGAAAAATATATTAGTGTTTGTCTTTTCTCGATAATACGTCATACTAGCAAATTTTAAATCAATAACATACTAAGATTAGCTTACGTCATACTCTCACGATAGATTTAACTTCTAGTAGAACTTAAAAAATAAATAAATAAATAAATAATATTGGAACAAAATTTCATGAATTAAACAAATGAACTTAGGTAAAGGAGAATTAAATCCTAGATGAGTTTTTTGGTAAACTCTAAAAAAAAATCATAAGAGCAAAACTCCATAAAACAAATTAGTGAACTTATGGATTAAGAAGAGAATTTGAGACATGAAAAATATAGGAAAGAAATAATCTAAGGAATAAACCTAATATTCAATATTTAATCAAACAAAATAAACAACCAAAAAGAGAAAGTGTGGGCTAGATCCAAAAATTAAAAAAAATATATAGTAAATAAATTAATTAATTAAGCCCAAATTAATATTTAAAGCTCAAATTATTAATTCATGACTCAATTAAATAAATTGCCCATAAAAATCTCAAAAGGCCCAAACTAAAGAATGAAGTCCAATAAAATAAAGTTTACCCAAATAAATTATTTGAGCCCAACAATCCAATTCAAGTTTTCTTAAAATAAAATAAAAAAAATTGAATAATAAATATTCATATATATTTATATACATATTCCCATGAGAGGAAATATTATAGGTATGATAATTTTTGGAGAAAATAAATTCAAGAATAAAAAGGGGCAGGCCTTCCGTAACTTAAGGTATTCTTATGCTTTATCGTTCTCTGGTACATGTGATATTTTATTTTGGTGCTTCACACTCTTTCATTTCTCATGCATGTGCTTCATCGTTGGAACTACTTCTTGAACCTATGGACACGACCTTTATATAAAATCTCGAAACCCTCCTCTCTTCTTGAACCAAGTACATTTATAATCAATTACTTTGATCACTTTTGAATTCTTGTGGTGGTCATTAGTTTTTTTCTTCTGACCCTAATAATTTTTTTTGTGAGTAACATTGTGAGTTAATTACTCTTGAAATCTTATCCGGAGGCTAGACTTGATGATTTGAATTGAAGCACGTTTGGCCGACGCAACTTCAGAGCAAAATATCTAGTTTGGTTACCAATC
>JAUTBS010142212.1:0-12366 GCA_032361285.1 Aequorea victoria | reverse complement strand
AGTTGTTGGTGAAGAACCAATCAACAAAAGCTCAAACAGATGGAAAATAAGTTTTGAGCAGCTGTGAGTAGATGGAAAAGTGTATATGATGTACCCTTGTGTTATTCTTGCTTTCTCTGCTATTTCTCTCCGCCATCGAAGAGGTATTGAAGCCCCTTATATAGCCCCTCCAAGAATCAGAACGTTAGAGTGCATTTAATGCTCCAAATCTTCCCGTTGGAACTTCAGATTTTGAATTTTCGAACGAAAGTGTCGACCTAAAACTGATAAGGGTCGACCTTTTTGAGCTGGGAAGAAAGGGTCAACCTATTTAAAGGAAGTGTCAACCTTTTGTTGAATCTGGATAGGAAAGGGTCGACCTATTTGAAGGAAGTGTCGACCTTTTCGAGAAAGAGAGAAAATGGTCGACCTTTTTGTGAAAAGGGTCGACCTTTTTGTTGGTCATAAAGAGAGAGAAAAGCCTCAGGATAAAAGGGTCGACCTATTCTTTAAAAGTGTCGAACTTGTTTTTGAACAGGGAAAATGGTCGACCTTTTTATTGCGACCAAGAGAGAGAGAAGGCTCAGCATGGAAGGGTCGACCTTTTTTGAGAAAGGATCCACCTTTTTTACTTCGAAATTTTACAATTTTCAAATGATCATATCTCCTTCGTCCGAACTCTGAATTGGGCAAATATTATTTGAAAATTAAAGCCCTGGAAGTGCTCTTTCTAATGGTTCAAGAATCAGCTCAAAATTCCTTATGTAGAAAAAGTTATGATCAAATTATGGAAGGTATATCAGCTTGAACTTTGATCTCCTTTCCGCTATCATCAATCCTTTGATCTTTCAAGGTTCTTGGGCTTGAGCTATGATCTTCCCTTGGGCTAACAAGCTCCAAAAGACTTCATCTTCAACCTCCATTGATACTTGGACTCCTCTTGTTCTTCTAGACTCACTCCAAGTTGTCCAAACTTCGAATCTCTTTATCTTCAAAAGATTTTCTCTTCAAGCTTCAAATCCTTCTAATTTCTTCTTCTCCTTCTTGTACTTCAAGCAAATGAAGAAATGATGCCTCTTTAAGCTTTGGCAACTTCATAAGCCTTCCAAACTGATCTTCATGATCTTCTTCAGCTTCTTCCTCAGCCTTTTCTACTTGGCTTTTTGTTGTGAATTTGAGCTTCAATAAATAGATAAGTCCTGAAAATTTATCTCAAACACAACTAAGCCATTAGCAACAAACAAATCGAATTTTTGTTATGTTCAAAACCAAAAATAAGCTTGATTGAAAGCTTTTAGGCTAATAGAAAGTACATCAGGGTAATCAGAATAGTTCTCCATATTATTATTATTGTCTGTAGCAAAGGTTACAGACATTGACATGCATTGATAGGAAAAAGAAAACTGAGGCACCCCAACAGGTGGTTGCTCGGTGGACTCACCACTGGACTCTGAGCCTATAGATGTAGACGAGTTCGACTCAAACTCTAACTCACTATCTATAACATTCAATACATTATATTCATAAGTCCAGTTGTTTATTGCAATGCTGTCATCGTCCACTATTAGGCCAAAATAGTCGACTGGAGCGTCGCTGCTCAGCATGTTGATCGCCTCTATGTCCTCTTCTGCGTGTATTAGAGTCTTTCATTCCTCAAAGAGCGACCCCAACGTGAGTTCCTTCAGCCCTTCAATCCAGTCTCGCATGCACACCTCTTTGGCTTTACCCTCTTTCTCTGGCTCGTCCTCTTTGGTCTCGCTATCTGTTAGCTGATGTCGGAAGAATATTTCCAGCCCAGATGTCTTCTGCCCAGACTCCTCATCGGTTCATAGTTCCGGAAATCCACAAAAATGAAAAGCCTCACCTTTCTTTATAAACTCCCCGTTGAGAGACCCATAGGCTGGCAACGGGGATATGTATGTTTTCCCACTTCGTTTGGCCCGTGCCTTTCTTTGTGCTTCCACTTCTTTCTTAGCAAAGTCCTGGACTGTGGGCTTATTTCCCAGACCAAAGGCATGGCTATTTTCGTGACCACCTATCGGTTCGGTTATGCCTTGTTGACTTTTTCTAAGCCCTAGGCCTGGGAAATATGACATTTTGCCCCATCATTATTACCGCCTGAGGTTTTATATATAGATGCTTCCCAGTTATCAAAGTCTGAATAGCCGCTGTTTCATCAAATTTAAACTTGAAACCACTCAAGGTGAGATCTTCCTCCCCATGCTGTATTTCTAGCAAAGGGGTGCCATCAGTAGCTGGTGACTGGATACTTGATTCTTCAAAAATTGTTAAAACAGTCCCATCCCTTACCATTTTGACTTTTTAGTGGAGGGTTGATGGAACTGCTTGTACATTAGGGTTGTGTAACCAAGGTCAACTCAACAATAGGTTGAAAAAGGCCGGCACATCCAGCACATGAAATTCTATCTCACTTTCGACGGGTCCCATGGTGATTGCAAACTTGACTAGCCCCAGCCCATTCCTGAGAGTATTATCAAGGCTCGTACCCCTTGGGTAGTTAGTGTGAAATCCTCTTCTTTTAACCTGAGATAATGTGTTGTCCTGAGGGGACATACATTCAGCGTTGATCCATTGTCAATTAACACCATGGGTACCCATTTGCCAAGGTACTTGACTATTATGTGGAGGGGCTTGTTGTTCAAGGGTCCTTCAGCTGGCAGGTCTTTCTCGGTGAAGGCGATGGCATTGGTCATCCGAGTAGGGGCAACCATCTCCACTAGCTGCTCAGGAGTGGTGTTTATAGAGATGTCAGTCTTGCTCAAGGCTCTCAGAAAAGCTTACCTGTGCTTATGGGATGCCATCAGTAGCCCCTAAATGCTCAGATTAGCCTGGATTTTCTTGAGCTGTTTCAGTACAGCATCATCTTCTTTCTTGGCTTGTACTGTCTTTTGACTAGCCTCGCCTCTTTCTAGGTATGCAAGTTTAAAGTGCCTTCCACTCCTGGTCAGGTGTTCAATTTCCTCTTCGGGATCCCACAAACCATCCCATAGATCGGCAGCAGTGCTAACTTTTGATAGGTACAGTCCTTCTAATCCCCATAAGTCGTCTTCCTCTACCTTGTCTTTTCCTCTGTCGGTTGTTGGGTGGTCTGTGCAAGTTTTTGGCTTTCTTCCTGGAGTTGGGCCCTTCACTTTTCTTTTCTCTTCTTTCAGTCGACTTCTCTCTCTCATTGCCCATAGCCCTTCTTTGTTCTAGCTATTATCATGTTCTGTGTAGTTTCAGATGTCATCATCAAGAGCAAAGAGGTCTAAGATGTCTCTTTCCTCTTCAGATGTGATATTTGGGACGACATTCTGTTTACCTCAACTCCTGTTCTTGTTCTTTGTACTTTAATTATCAGTGGGCAACATTTTAGCTTCCCTACTCTCGTCTCCTCTTTCTGGATCACTTTGTTCTCAGTTTTTCTCAGATTCGGTTTTAGCCTTGCTTTCTGTCTCTTCTCAGGTTTTGACTCCGAGTTTGGTTCTGATCTGTTCCCATTGTTTCCTGATGTCCCCTCCGATTCTTTTTTGGGTTCTGTTATGTTATTTACACTATTTTCTAGTCGGGTACTAGAAGTAAAAAGGTCATCCTTATCGGGGTTATTCCAACCCTTACTTCCTTCCGACTGACTGTCTGTGCCTCTATTTTTTTACTCGTCCGAGGAGAGCCAACCATCATTGTTGGTGTCTATATCTAAATTGCAGAAGGCAAACTCAATGTGCACTTCACCATTTGCAGTCATATCGTTCTATTCCTCTATCATTTCCTATGCTTCCTCCAGCTCTTCCAGATCATTCTCCTCTACATAAAATGTCCCTTCTGCGTCCAACGAGCATAAGGAATTCTCTTCTGGGAGAGGTGGGCTCGGCCTGACAGCATCCTCTGCACATATGTAGACACTGGGATCATAACAGGGGAAAATGGTATGGACATAGTTTAGATTCTGAGGGGGTGGATTTATATGGTTCGGTAATGGATTGGTAGTTACGTTAGGTTTATCCGCTGTTGGCGGAAAGATTACCTTGTTGTCAACGAGATCCTGAGTTTTATGCCGAAGCCTCAAGCATTTATTGATTGTGTGCCCATTCCCCTGATGGTAGGCATAGTATATCTCATGATTAAATTTGAATGGGAGCGGGTCGGGAAGAGGTATTGGTTCGAAGGGCTTAAGGTGCCCTCTTTCCACTAATCTTAAGAACAGTACGGAAAGTGGTACACTCAACTGGATGAATACCCTCCTCAGAGGTCTCGATGTGAATGATGGACTGGCTTAACTTGGCTGAGGATTGAGAAGGTTAACTTCTGTAGCCCTTGACGCGTTGTTTTAAGGAGGATTATTGCTGGCTTAGTTGGTTAGGTAGTTATTCTGATTCTGATAAGGCCTCCTGGGCTTCTGACTTGGGCTAGCTTCTGTTCTTTCAATCTCCCCTATCTGGAGGGCATCCTCAATTTGGAATCCCGCATCAAACAGCTGCTCAAAAGTCATGAGCGGTTGAGTGATCAGGTATTTTCAGAATTAGGGTTGCACATTTTTTACCACCACTCGGACTTGTTCTTTCTTAGTTGGTTGGTTGGTCATCTTTGCGGCCTTGCCCCTCCAGCGGGTTAAAAATTCCACAAAAGATTCCCTAACATTCTGTTTGGTAGTCTCCAGTTCCCTTGCGATTATGTTCGACTGGACATTGTAACTGTACTACCCGAAAAATGCAGTGACGATGTCTTCCCAATTTCTAGTTCTGATGGCTTCTAGAGATAGAAACCATCATTGGGCAGCTCTTGATAGGGACCTATGGAATAATTGCGCCTTCAGCTGGTTGTCAATTCCCATAGTGACCAAGGTACCGACATACATTTGCAAATAGATCCGGGGATCCCCGGTGCTATCGAATTTTTTCATGTTTGGCATCTTAAACTTGATCGACAGTTTGGCATCGGGGAAGAGGCAAAGACCTTCAATGTCTACCATGTAATTATCCACCCACTTGGCCTTTCTTAAAACCTTCTCTAACCTATCAATCCTATTGGAGAGCAGGGCTTCACGGGTTATGGCGGGATCTACTACGGCTACCGCAACTGTAGGTATAGCAGCGACGGGTCCAGCTCCTGGTAAGTCTACACCATATTGGTTATCTTTCCAGATACGGTTCTCAATGTTCTTATCTTGTGGAATCCGCAGAACCTGATTGACTTGGAGCGGGCTAAGAACGGCTTATCCGTCGAGATTTTGGATCTCTATGGCAAGAAAAAAAGGGGATGTTGAGAAGTCTCAATGTCCAAGAGGGGGTCACGGGCGTACCGGGGTTAGAGGGTGCGTGAAATTCTGATCACCTCAATGCCTCAGGATTTCCTCGGAAGATCCCAGTTTACCCGACTTACTAATAGGAAAAAGGGACATTAAGAAGTCTCAACATCCAAGAGTGGGTCGTGGGAGAACCTGGCTTAAAGGGTGCGTGAGATTTTGATCACCTCATCGCCTCAGGACTTCCTCAAAAGATCCCGGATTAGAAGGGGTGCGGGTGAAACCCCACTTACTAATAGGAGAAAAGGACATTAAGAAGTCTAAACATTCAAGAGAGGGTCGCGGGCGTACCCAGCTTAGAGGGTAGGTGAGATTTTGATCACCTCAACGCCTCAGGATTTCCTGAGAAGATCCCAGAAAGAAAGAATAGGGAGTGCGGGTGAAGCTCAACTTAACCAAAAAGAGAAACATCGGGTCTAAGCTTGATGTCAAAAGGAACTCGAGATTTTTTTAGAGAAATTTGGGCGAGGGAAGAAAAAGAGCGAGTATAGCCTGGCTAAGACCAACAAAGAAGGTTGGGCCTCAGCCCAACGATTACGGACCTCGGGACAAACTGGGAGGGGCTCGAGTAAGAGTAAGAAATACTTCTTATGGAATTTAGGCTCCAAAGGAAAGAAGAAAGGTCAGGCAACAGCCCAACGACAATGAACCTCGGGATGACCTCGGGGGGCTCCAGCAAAGAAAAAGAGGCACAAGTTGATGAAATTCAGCTCAAAACAAAAAAAAAGGTCGGGCAACAGCCCAACGACAGCGAATCTCAGGATGACCTTGGCGGGCCTTGGGAAAGAGAAAGAGGCTCGGGTGATGAAACTCGGCTCTAAAAGAAAAGACAAAGGTTGGGTAACAGCCCAATGACTTCAAACCTTGGGATGACCTCGGAGGGTCCCAGGGGAGAGAAAAAGAGGCTCGAGTAATGAAACCCAACTCAAAATAAAAGACAAATGTTGGGCGATAGCCCAACGGCGTTAAACCTCGAGATGACCTCAGAGGGTTCTGGGAGAGAGAAAAAGAGGCTCAGGTGATGAAACCCGACTCAAAACAAAAGACAAAGCTTGGGCAACAACCCAACAACGTCAAACCTCAAGAAGACCTTAGAAGGTCCCGAGAGAGAGAAAAAAAGGCTCTGGTGATGAAATCTGGCTCAAAACAAAAGATAAAGGTTGGGCATCAACCCAACGACGTCAAACCTTGGGACAACCTTAGGGGTCTCAGGAAAGAGAAATAGAGGCTTGAGTGATGAAACCCGACTCTATAAGAAAATACAAAGGTTGGGCAGCAGCCAAATGATGTCAAACCTCAGGACGACCTCGGGGGGTCCCGGGAAAGAGAAAAAGAGGCTCGGGTGATGAAACCTTGTTTTAAAAGAAAGAAAAGAGAGGAGCTACTTTAATCAATCAAAAGCAAACATAAAAGCAAAACACATAACCTAAAAGGGTGGTTAGCCTAAAGGGAAAGTTCTAAGCAACTAGATGCAGTAAAAAAGAGGTTGGGTAGTCCAGTAACCGGGTACCTTATGAATAGAGTCAAGAATATACCTCCCCGACCAAGTAGTACTTGGCCAGGTCAAACAGTACGTAATAATCCTTTTTTCCATATCCAAAGGGGCATACGCCCAGAAGACTGGCTTGCTTCTCCCACATAGCCCCGAGATAGTAAACCGTCGGGGTGAATGGTAGGCAAGCATTTGGCTTATTTTATTTTCTCATTTCTTCTTTTATTTTGGAAAAGTAACCAATGAAAATGAAATAAATGACATAAAAAACTATGTAATGTAATGCTAATACTAATGACAAACTTAAGACAAGAACATTTGAAACGTTTTTCGAGTTTAGCTCATGTTTCTTAAGTAGTCCCCAACGAAATCGCCACTGTGAGGAACCCTCTCAAAAAACTCGTCGCCCTCATCTTAAAAAACATTATTTTTATAAAACGCTCTCAGTTTTATAATTTTTAAAAGAAAAAATGGGGTTTTATGTTTTGAAAAGAGAGCCCCCCAAATGCGTCCGTGTTAAGGACCGCACAATTGGAGTCGCCACTTAATTTTTAATGAAAAATCAAGAAAACAAAACTTTCAAGGTACTAAGTCTGTCGTTACCAGAGATAATGGTTCGAGAGCTAGGGTACGAGAAGGAAATGTGTTAGGCACCCCTCTCGCCCGATCAGAAGATCGGCCTCTAATTAACCATTTCTTTTCTTCTTGTTTTTCTCAAAAGTAACATATATAGAATGGGGGTTGAAGAGAGATCATGCAAAATCAAGTAAGAAAACAAAACCTAAAATTAAGACTTTCTAAGCATATTTACACTTATTTGCATGTCAAATGGGAAAATGACAACATATCAGTGCAGTTATATATAAAAGAGGCATGCTGTTAAATATAAAAAAGATGCAAAAAACTACTGAAAAACTACTGGTTTTTATAGAGGTGGCGCACGCCACCTCTAAACCTAGCGCACGCCACGTAGACATGGCTCATGCCACTTTTGGACACTCTGAAAGTGGCGCGCATCACTATAGTAGAGTGAGGTCGACACTGGGAGGACCAAAAGAGGCTACTGTTTTAAGAAAATAGTGTGCTAGTGTGAAAAAAATATTTTTATATAAGAAGGAAAAGAAAAAAAACATGGCAATCCATATAGGATTTTCAACACATAGTCTAAATCTTATATTTCATGCATTTTCTATGTACTTAAAAAAGCTATAAAAAAGGGAACATAGCATGGTTTTCTTAAGAAGAAGGAAAAGATACTTAAACAAAAAATAAAAATAAAGCCGGGGAGAATGAGGTCAACGACCTCTTTCTTTCCTTTTTACCGAATAGAAAGAAACGAAGATGAAAATAAAGGCTTACCATAAATCTCAGACGAAAAAGCAAGTTTCAAACTATCTGGAAGTTTCCTCAAAAAGAGACGTGCCCTACCCCTTGAAGCCTTCCGTGCATCCTTCGAGTGCTTGGAACTGGTCCGGTGTATAGACTTATATTTTTAGTTAGTTCAATTCTTGTCCAAGTCAGTGTCGAATCCCAAATCCAGCAGAACTTTGATACCTTATTTGTTTCGGGTTTTTAATTTGACAGGATTTTAGCACTCTTATATTATTCGCCTTTTTTTAATATGAGGGGTAAGGCCTCCTATTTATAAAAAATGGGCGAGAAAGGTGCCAAAAGGGCAAAAGTTTCTTCTCAAGGTGGCGTGCGCCATATTGGAGGTGGCTCACTCCAAATGGGAGGGTGGCATGCGCTAGGTTAAGGTGGCTTTGGGAACCTTGCCTTGCCATGGCCAGGGGCACAGAAAAAGAGTGGTGTGCGCCAAGTTGGAGAGAAGTGGCTTAGGGCCCTTGAAGGTGGCTTTATGTTTTTGGAGGGAGGTGGCGCGCCTGGTTGGGAGGCTACACCGATGGGTATTTTTGGTATTTTGGGTGTTTTGGGCTATTCCTTGGACTCTCAGACTTGCGCGAAGTTTCTTTCGATGCGACTTACGCATGTACTCATCATCAAAAGCAAATTGGATAAGCCTATGCGCGGGTTAGTCAAAATTGGGGTGTCTACAGCCTCCACTTCCAATGAGCTTAATTGCCCATTTGGAACTAGTTTTTGAATCCTTTTCAGATTAATATGACCAAAGTGTAAGTGCCAAAGATATGTTTAGTTCGATAAAGTAGGTTTCTTTCTTTTTAAATGATTTCTATTAGAGTTATTCAATTTAGTATTAAGTAGTGCTGGTGGAATAGGTTTTGATAATATCCAAATTGTTTACCAATGTACTCGAACAGATGAAAGAATTTCCAAATCTAATAGAAACATTCTTATTAAAAATGACCGAATATTCATTCATAACCAATTTCGAAATAGAAATTAAATTCTTTCGAATTAAAAGTACATAAATATAATCTTTCAACATTATTCGTCTATCACTACCAAAATCAATAACAAAAATTTATACTGCTACTACTGCTGCTTTATTCGCGTCACCCATGAACAAAAATATATCTCCAGCACTTAGCTATCTAGTTACCTAGGACCCCTGCAAAGAATTGTAGACATGATTAGTGGCTCCTGAATCTACACACCAGGTTCCCATAGATTCCACCGCAACACATGCTTCAACTGTAAATGAAGAATTGTTACCTTGTCCATTGTCGTGCTTTGCTAAGAAGACCGAACAATGCTTCTTCCAATGTCTTGACTGATGACATAAATAGAACTTGTATTTTGGCTGCTTTCCTGCCCCCTGAGTCTTCCCTTTAATTTTAACAACCAGAAGTTGCTTATAAACTTTCTCTTTCTTATTCCTTTTTAGGTCAGAAGTCGAGGGTCATTCAGCAACATTCACCAAAGACTGCTTCCTGATGATACCTTCAACTGCCCGTAGTTCTTTAAGAAGTTGTGCCAACGAGTAATTCACTTTACTCATCGTATAATTCAGGCGAAACTGCTTAAATGATTCTGGCAGTGACTGGAGCACAAAATCGATCTAAATTTCCCCATCCATCTTGAATCCAAAGACCTCTAGTTTGTTAAGAATGTCGGTCATCTTAAGAACATGATCCCTTATCGGGGTACCTTCAACCATCTTGGTGTTAACCAAGTTCGACATAGCCGTCATCCTAGCGGCACGATTCTGATTCTCAAATATTTTCCTGAGGTTCAGAATCATCTTGTAGGCAGTGGTCATATACCGATGCTAGTGTTACAATGCATTTGACATGGAAGCCAAAATGTAGCAATGAGCCATCCGATCAGCTTTTTGCCACTTTTGGTAGTCCTGGACTTCCCTTTCAGGTGCGCCATTTACTGACTTTGTTGGACATAGTTTTGTTAAAATAAATTTGAAGTCCTCTGCTGTCAGGATAATATCAAGATTTGTTTTTCAGTTGATAAAGTTTTATCCAGTTAGTTTATTTTCCTTTAAATTGAAGCGAGATGATTGAATGAAATGTCCATTATATCTGAAAAAAGAACATACATTCAATTAAATTTTGTGAAAAAAATTGTTTGAATTAATTTTAAATTGACTTCCATCGACCGTCAATTAAAATAAATTATGTCAGTTAATCTTATTTCTTTAGAATTCGATTTCTTGCTGTGAGCTTATCACATTCACTGGCCCAATTTATTTTGATTTGAGTAATAAGGGGTTTAGATTTGCAAAATCTCCAAATTGGGTGGAGTGTGCAATGGTTTTTGCTGAATGGAGGCCCTTTTTGGGAAACACCAAATCAAGATGTTAGGATTTGGGGTCTGCCAGCCCCTTATCCTACCCACATTTTCCCCTACGACAGTACCTCAGTCAGTGTGAGATTTCCCAAGATTAGGATTTCTCTCTCTCTCTCTCTAGAACAGTCGAGATCCCTCTTCTCTCTAAGAAACCTGAAACCCCCTTCTTCTCCCGAGAGAACCTGAGAACTCTTCTCCCAGTTGTGAAAGAATAGTGAGAGCGAGTGAGTGAAGTTCACCTTAGAACTTTGAAGACCTGGAGCTGGAGTGGTGAAGTGTTGTTACACCATCCACAGAGGAGCCGAAGGGAAGAAGAGAGGCGTGACCACCATTGGAGTATTCCTGAGGTTGTTGAGGTAAGAACTATGCTCTTAATCTCTCCTTTAAGTCACACGATGAAAAACCTTCCTTAATGGAAGTATAAAGCCTTTCCCCTCAGTCCTTCCTAGCCTTAGACCATGCATCTGTTGGTCTCTATGTTTAACCTTGGTAAGGTGTTCTTATGAGAGAATTTGGTTTACCTTTCTAAAATCTTGTCGGAAAGACCTTTATGAGGGATTTCGGAGTATTAGATGAGATGGGTGTAGAGGAGAAAGGTTTGTAGGTGTTTCTGAGCTTGGGTTGAAGTGGAAAAATTGAGTTTTGGTCACCCCAAACAGAACCTAAACCAGAAAACACGACAAATAGAGCATCAGTGTTTTTCGTAGGTTGGGTCGATCCTAAGAGGATGGGTGTCGACTCAACTTTCTCTGCATTTTTTTGCTATCTATATCTTACCTCTGTTATAAAAGGTGTCGACCCAAACCCCCTAGGTGTTAACCCAAGCCTCGCCTTGCATGTGTTGAGTCGACCCAATCCCCGTGAGGTGTCGACCCAACTTATTCTGTAATTTTTCTACTCTCGGTAGTTTGACAGATGAAAGAAGGTGTTGACCCAAACCCCCTAGGTGTCGACCCAGGCCTTGCTCTGTAACGCCCCGAAAATTTGGTTCGTTATGAGACATACATATAATATTTAGGGTTGTTCTAATAACAACCATCCAACAATATGTAATATTTATCATAGATAATAACGAGTGTATTTTCACACATTGCACAACCTGTTTAATTATTACATTTCGACAGCAAAAGATAATAGAAATTAAACTTCCTCCAAGAACAACTGCTGCTTGATCAAGTGAGCCACGGCTCGACATATTCTTCCACGGTTCCCTCGATTGCATTCTCCTCTTCATGTCCTAGCATGAAACGCCATGAGCTACGAAACCCAGAAACAATCTCCCGAACCCAACATTTCTAACACTTAAATACATATAACAGGATATAACAGAATTATAGTATGCGATAAAGATGTAAACCCTGAATGACGACCGGAACTCTTTTATGCCAAAATGATCCGACATAACTCAACCACCTAAGATTACAACTTCAGACATTTAAACCAGACCATCCGAAAGACCTACCTTGTCATACCATGAATCGTAGCAAAGTGATATATACCTAACTAGCTAATGAATGCCACATGGACAATACATTGAATAATTTTAGAAGGATTCTTGAATCTTTTTGGAAGGATTCTCATAATTGAAATCAGTAGAGTACTATTAACGTCTCAAGAAAATAGGTTTAAAGAATTGGTAACCAAACTAGATATTTTGTTCTGAAGTTGCGTCGGCTAAACGCGCTTCAATTCAAACCATCATTACTAGTTTCCAGATAAGGTTTCAAGAATATCAATCTCACAAGATTACCCTCATAAAAATAATTCATTAGGGTTTGAAGGAAGGTTATTGTCCACTGTTGGGTACACTAAGGTGTTTGAACTTAGGTACAATCAACCCAAAGGGGGGGTGAATGGGTTGATGGCAAAC
>JAUTBS010142101.1:0-12368 GCA_032361285.1 Aequorea victoria | reverse complement strand
TAGAAACAACAAATCAATGTTGTTATAATCAAAACCAAAAACAAAGGCATGATTGAAAATGGCTTTTAGGCCAACAACCTCAAGTTCTGTGGCTCGCCTCTTTGAGGGCATTCAAGAGTTTGCAGCTAAACTCATCTCCTCTGCTATTCAACTGATCGACTTAGCTCCTCTTTATACCTCTCTATCCCTCCTCGAGTCTATTGAATTTCACCCTGCTCGTCATGATGAATGAGCGCGCTCTCCTCTTGATGGAGGGCTATGCTTATATGAGCATGTCTTTGCTGTTGGGCTAAGACTCCCATTTTTTAGAATAGTTAGGGAGCTTCTTGACTTCTTAGGTTTATCTCCTAGATAGATCATGTCGAACGCTTGGAGAATCTTATATGAGGTTATTATTCTCTGGGAGGAGGCCTTGGGCGGTCAGCACCACCTAACAGTGGATGAATTTCCTCTACTTCTATCAGCCAAAGAAAAAATAAGTCGATTGGTACTTTTTCCAAGCTCGATCAAAGGATCGAACTCTTATTTTATGGTGCCCTTCCTCCAACAAATTTTGGAAGAAAATATTTTTCTTCATCTCGGGGATCTGTTGGAAATTCCAACTTGACGAAGTTGTGGGCCCCCATACCATTGGGATTAGGATGAGGTGGGGAAAGCCCAACCCTGAGGACATCTCGACTGAGTCGGCAATTAACAACGAGACAAAGGTTAGGGTAAAAGCTGCTTTGGACCACCCTGTCAGATTTTACAGCCAGCTGGTGACTCCTCATACTCTAAGTGTCTGGCTGCTCGGCCTTGATGTCCCAAGTGAGAATCCTCTTTTTTTTGTATCTTTTTTACCCTGTCAGTCTTTCTCTAATTTGTTATTATGATTTCAATATATTCTATTTGTTTCTAACTCTATTCTTTGTCTTTTGAGCAGGAATATCGAAGAGGCCTGATAAATTATTTTTGGTGAAGGCTTGGGCTCGCCGTGCTGGGAAGGCCGAGGTCGCGGCGACCAAGAAGTTGAAAAGGGCTTCCATTTTTCCCTCTATCGTGAAGTATCGACCCACAACCATTATGTTGTTAGATCCTCTCGAGAGCTCGCTACCGATCGGATCCACACCCTCGGTAGTGGAGACTTTCTTGGCTACAAGCATTGTTTCCAACCCCCTACTGAGATCATATCCCCATCGGCTCCCCCAGACCCTCCCATCCTACCGGGCCCCTTAAGCTCCTCTTCTCCTGGGGAGCTACTGATCGACTTCAATGTTGTTAAGGTCAAAATGGTCAATTTCATTGGGGATGTTAACCCCATCCTGGCCGAGGTCGGGATTGTCCGATAGGGACTTATTCTTGGACCTCACTCGGGTAAGTTTTTACTTTTGTCTTTATTTTTATGCTCATTTTTTATTCTTTTCATCGTAACTGATTTTTTTCTTTGTTTCTATTCTACAAGCTTATGCTCGAGCCATCCATATCTTCAGCCATTGCTATTAGAGAGAGGTACACATTGCCTTTGAGGGCAAGAAGGCTGTGTCTTTGCAGGCAAAGCTCTCGAGGCAGGTCAAGGAGCTAAAGAAGGAGAGAGCTCGAGCTGAGGTGAGAGTCGAAGAGGTCGAGGTGAGGATGGCCGCAGTCGAGAGCAGGACTTTTGCTGAGCTCTCGACCAAACTGGAAAAGGCCAATGAGAAAGTTGTCAAGGCCTTTGAGGCCTCTGAAGATTTTAACACAGAGACCACTGCGTACTACATCAGTGGTTTCAATGCAATAAAGTCACAAACAGTGACCACCTTTAAGGATCTGGACTTCTCCCCCTTCCTCTGGGATGATTAATCAGAGGTTGAGAAAGGGGACTCAGCCGAGAAGCCTTCATCCTGATCTCTTTTTTCTTCTTTTTTGCTTTGCTTCATGTAATTTTTACTTTTTTTGTACTTTTTGTAAGAACATTCCTACGAAATGAATGAAACGTAATTTTTGGAAGGTCTTTGCCTATGTTTGAATGAATTCTCTATTGTTCTTCTACACTTTTATTTTTACTAAGTGTTGTATGTCTCGGTCAGACTTTACACTCGATGGTATGAATGGAACGCCCCTTTCTCGAGTGGTGTCTCGATTTTTCCAAGCGTTAAATACTTTAGTCGGGCTTTTCTTAGTAGCCTTATCCCCATTTTTGCCAACCAGAACACGAGGTAATGAAAATTACTAGGTGTTTGAAGCCTCGATTGGGTTCTTAAACAATCCAACCACCAAATCCTGGAATGGTCTGGAATATATTTTTTCTAAGTCTTTAGATCCTCGGTCGATCTCTTTAAGTAGCCTAACCTTTGATTGATTTGTTCGGATCCTAAAACGATCTGGTTATAGATTTTATATGTTTTTAGATCTCAGATGATGATCTCTTTAAGGCTTTAGTTGGATTCTTATGCGATCCTGCTATTCTTTGATCGACCAAATTCTCGAGCAATCTGGTTGTTACACTTTTGTAGAAGTCTTTGAGGCCTCGATTGGATCTTCAAACGATCCAATCGTTCTTTGGCCGACCAGATCCTCAAGTATGGCTGTTGAACTTTGTAGAAGTCTTCAAGGCCTCGGTCGGATCCTCAGGCGATCCAACCGTTCTTTGGCCGACCAGATCCTCAGGTGATCTGGCCGTTTAAACTTGTTTGTGAAGTCTTTCGGGCCTCGATTGAATCCTCAATGTTAACTAAAGGGTGACCCTAAAAGGAGGTGAATAGTGTCTTTTAAGATTTTGTTTATTTTTAAAAATAGTTAAAAAAAATAACAACTAACAACTAACAGATAATATAAATAGATATACACAAGTAAGAGAATAGAGATAAAGAGTTAGACAATGATACCGTAGATTTATAGTAGTTCGGCTATCACAGCCTATGTCCACTCATCAAGTTCCTCTTGAGAATTTCTCCACTATGGATAAGCACTTACGGGTGTGCTTCAAACCTTTTTACAAAGATCCACAAAGTTGTGTTCCAAAATTTCCAAACTTCTAGCACTTGTAATCTTTTACGAAGATACACCCAGCTACGTTCCGAAGCTTTCAAGCTTCTAGTACTTGAAATTTGTTATTCGAAGAATGACCCTAGAGGGGGTAAATAGGGTCTTTTAAAAATCTTTTTTGTTTAAAAAAACTATTTAAACAATATAAGCAATATCACAGATGAATAAAATGATAGTAAAGAGACAGAGAGAAAGAGAGACGACATTGTCATTTTTATAGTGGTTCATCTATTTCAGCCTACGTCCACTCCTCAAGCTTTCTTTGAGATTTTTCACAATCTGAGAACACTTACAGGTGTACTTCAAACCTCTTACAAGCTATCATCAATCTACATTCCAAAGCTACCAAGCTTCTATCACTTGTGATTTTTGCTTCAGCTTCTTACAGAAGACACACCATGCTGCGTTCCAAAGCCTCCTGGCTGCTAGCACTTGTGATCTAATGTTTCAAGCCTTTTTCAAAGACTCACCAAGCTGCGTTCCAAAGCCTTCAGGCTTCTAGTACTTGTGATCTTTCTTTTTGTATGTTAAACAACACACAAAAAAGTACAGGGTGACTCGCCCTTGCTTTTACAATGAGTTAGAAGTTTGTTTGATTCACAAATAATGAAAGACATGCTCTCTATGAATAGTTGATATTTGCATTGTAGCACTCTAAAGAAAACTCACGAGCAATATGATGAATAGTAGTTGCTAGGGCTTTTCTGAATAGAAGATGAGAGAATCTGTTTCTGATCTTGAATGAGTGATACAAGATTTGCTTTCCTTTCTTTTTTTTTTGATTTCTCTCTTGGAAAGAGTGATTGATAGATTGATAATTTGATCTGGCCTGGTATTGTTGGGTCTATTTTCTTCTCTGAGAAATCATGTCTTTATATAGACATTAGCTTCAATCATATCTTGAGATAAATCTTGCAATTAACGATCTTGATACTGAGGAGTAATTCTCGTGATTTGCAATCCACTTCTGTCATTATCTTCTTTTGGACTGATTCATTAATCAAATCTGATTTTAAATTCAAACTTGAATAGTGGCACTGTATATCAAATCTAAATTTACTGTAGTAATATACTGTAATTAATTGATATGATCTTAAGTTCTCTTTTTCAATGATTTGATATATGTTTTTGGGATTGATACTGAAACAAATTCCCATATAAACTTATGCCTGAATATAGTCGTTGAAGATCATAACTTGACATTTAATGCTCTGAAATACCGCCATAATTCTCCATAATTTATGCTAAAAATGCTGTCTGCGCAATGTTGGGTCAACTCAAGGTGAGCTTGGGTCGACTCAAATGCTTTGGAGAAGATTACTACGCATGTGGGTCGACTCACAGTCAATCTGGGTTGACTAAAAGTGTGATCGTCTCTATTGTTTGAAAGAAGCCTCCAGTGGGTCGACTAATGAACAATCTAGTTTGAAAGAAGACTCATGAACAAGCCTCCGGTGCCTTGATCGATTGTGCCTTGTCACGTTTGCCTTCGGTCGACTGGTGCCTTGTCTTGTGTCAGCTCACGCCTGCCTTGGGTCGACTCATGATTGACTTGGATCGACTCATGGTCACTGCTGAAGAAATTCTAAAGAGCTCAGTGACTTGGGTCAACTCACCAATGCTTTTGGGTCGACTCATGGTCGTCTTCTAAACAATATACCGAGAGCTTGTACATTTGAGTCGACTCATGGTAGTCTTTAGTTTGACTCAAATACAGAGTTTCTTTTGAAAACTTTTTGTTCTGCTTTTGAGCTTATGCCTTGTTTGGGAAATAATTTAATAATTTTTTCAATCATTTAATACTTGATTTAATACCTGAAATAACTTCAACACTTGTTAAATACAAGGTCAACCCCAATCATAGGTGTTAACCATTCATAGGTATTAAAATCATTTGAACGATTGATTTAGGCTCGTAAAAAGATATATATTTCAAAACTTTTTCCAAAACTTTTTACGAGACTAAATCAACCCCAATCATACCCCTGTTATATTATCGAGACTTTTTCCAAAACTTTTTTATATAAAAATTATTTTTGATAACGTAAAAATGGTTGTTATAATTTAAGAGAGTTCCTCCATAATCGGGTTAAGATGAGACCTTATGAGATCCAGTCATTACTTTCAGGTCTCATGTACGCTTTAGGAAATTTGGGGCGTGACATACTTGATATCCAAGTGTTCTAGAAGGTTATTGTGATGCAAACTGAATATCTGATTCTAAAGACTAAAAATTCACGAGTAGATATGTCTTTACTTTAGTTGGTGCAGACGTGTATAGCGCGGTCCACAATGAATTCAAATTTATCGTGTTGGATAAAGCAGGAGAAGAAGTTTAATGGTTTCTCCAGTTCTTAGAGGACATTCCAATGTGGTCAAAACATGTGCCTGCAATATGTATTTATTGCGACAGCCAATCATCAATTGGTATGGCACAAAGTAATATGTATAATGATAAGTCTAGACATATATGTCGTTGACATAATACCGTAAGACAACTTCTTTCTAGTGAAGTTATCACAATTGACTATATCAAGTCAAAAGATAATATCTCAGATCCACTTACTAAAGGTTTAACTAGAGAGCAAGTAAATCGTTCATCGAGGAGAATGGGATTAAAACCTATAAATTAAGAGTCGTCATAATGGATACCCAACCTAGCTTACTGGAGATCCCAATAGTTAGGTTCAACTGGACAACTAAGTTGTGAATGATGCAAGATGATCACAACGGGGGTAATCTCTCCTACCAATTTCTATGATGAAAGTGTGATGCCTGCAACAAGTTTAGGATAAGCTATACTTTTAATGATTCTTATATCTTGAAATCCAAGTGGAGTATTGCAGGATACTGTTAATAAGAAGTTACCTATGTGAAGTGTGAACTGGGCCAGTTCTGTGAGAACTACAAGGTTAAAATTCTCTAAAACAGTCATGAAATACTAGGTTATTCAGGGCTAAAATGAACACAACTATGAAAACCAGACGGTGTTTGGAAAAATTCTCTGTGAATTACAATTGTCTTGGTTTACACAAGTAGCAGGATAGTTCAAGATATCACGTTCGCTGATTAGCCAGTAAATTCAATAGTCCTTCACAAGGGAAGGTTCAAAGCCACGAGTTACTACTCTCTATACAAAACATTTCTGCATGAACTCTCTCAGTGTCTGCATCTTGTTGTATTTTTTTTCTATCAAATTTCATTCATGTGGGAAATTGTTGAAAAATATTGATTTTAAACAAATGAATTAGCTATCTTTGAAGCTAATTTTGGATGGGTTCTATACATTATTTTTGTATGAATTCAAAATATAATTTGTTCACCTTCATATGGTGTTTAATCTTATATATTTATTTGTTAAAAATCATCAATGGGTGAATAAGAAAATTAACTCCAAAGTAGACCATTTAAAAATGATAAAAATGGTAATATACAAGTTATCCCACATTGGTTGGAGAACAACCATATATGTGGTATATATAAGCCAACCTTAGAAATTGGTTTGGGCTCCAAAGAGATTCAAGTTTTGTGATTGGGTGAGGACCTAGCCATGTGTGGGTTTGAATTTGACCCAAAACCCTACACGCGCGTACCATCATCTGTCCGACAGGCCGGCCCGACCCAGCTTGATTCGGCTCGGGACTCAGGTCATTGGGCTTGAAAAATAATATTAAATTACTAATTTTTCTAAAAATTTATTTAACAAATAATAATTATTTAAATTTTTAGAAAATTAAAATGTTGGACTCAACGGTTCAGAATTTGGAATGGGTGCCACCCTTCCTCCGAACCGATTTCTGTCGGTTCAGTTTATCCTAACCAACGAGTGACTGCCTTGGTAGCGGTTCTGTATTTCCAAACTGATGTTTTGTCACCTATAAATAGAGGACCTCCAGGTCCAATTTTTCCATCCCAATTTTCAAGCCTCTGATGCGTTGTGAAATCCTCTCTGCATAAATTACTCAATGTATTTTTTAGTCTTCTTTGACAGTTCAAACTCTATTCCAGTTTGCCGAGTCTGAAGATTGGAGTGATTCTTCCTCGGGCTGCTGATCATTGTATCATGGGAGATAAACGTTCGTCAAACCCATTAGCACCAAGTGTGGGGGACGAATCTGTATTAAGAACATAATGTTTAACACTAGCCTTGATCATTTTTTTCAGTTTCAATAAATTCTGTTCCACGTTTTCTTAAATTTTTGTTTCTATTTTATTCTGTATTTTTTCTATTTCTGTTTTTTAATACTCTACAAAAAACAGAATTGGTTTTTCCTAAAATAGATTATTAAAAAATAAATATTTCTATATTAAAAACAATAATATTTCTCTAACAAAACATCCTAACACGACATTGTGATTGTTGGAGTTTATATTCTTATGTTTATATTTGTAGGGTATTCTTATGCTTTTAGACTCTTTAATTCTTTATTATAAATACTTAGAGGTAAAAGATTACAGTTAAAAATCCTAAACCTATTTCCTCTCTTCTTTTTCTCTTTTTTCTATTCCAAACCTTAATCTCAACTTGGTATCAGTGCAAATATCTATCCTAATCAAAACTTCAAAGAGCTAATAGCATCTTGACATCATCACACCAGCCATCACTGATCGTCGTCGGTCATCGCCGATCATCGTTGGCCATCGGATCATCGTCGATCATCATTCTCTTCGTCGACCGTCATTGCAGCCTCTTCGTCAACCATCATTCTCTTCATTAACTATGTCGACCCACATGTTTGGGTTTCGTCGATGTGTCGACCATCATCGCAGTGAGGTCGCGCTCTAGGTTTTGTCAATCCACATGCTAGGGGTCATGTGTAGTACATTGCACTTGGCATCACAACCATCGCCAGGATCGCATTGGTCACGCGACCATCGTAGACCCTCGCAGACACATCTCTGACCATGGCCTGCTACCGGCGACCATCGCCAGACCTTTTGACTGCCTCCAGTGACCCTCATTGAACCTTCGTTTTCTAGATTTTCTCTTCGTAGCACCTCCATTTGCAATAATGGAGTTCCTTTCTTCAATCTGTGATCTCAAGAGTTTTCAAAATTGATTCTAGAGGTGGTTATTTCCTTTGGTTTGCTCGATTTTTTGGTTCCCATGTGATTTTGCCCCTTCGGCAATGACATACCATCTTCGACCAGTTCTACTACTTTGGTTCTCTCACTATTTGGATAGTCATTGTTGTTTCACTGGTTCTTTTTGTTGCGCTTGTCTCTTATTGCTACTCAGTTATTGTTGGTCTTGTTGTTGATTCTATTTGAGGGCGTTGTTATGGCTGAAAGCAAAGGCTCTATAATTCGGGATGATGATATGTCTAAATCAATCACATCTACATAATTAAATGGGTCAATTACCTTGCTTGGACACATACTGATAATTTTTTTCTCTGTTGAAAGCGCAAATTAAAGTACTTGACTGATGATCCTTTGCCTAAAATATATTCAAAATATAAAGATTGGATGTGTGAGGATTTTGTTGTTATGAGTTAGTTGTGGCATAGTATCGAGTCTTTTATTGCGTCAATTGTTGAATTTTGTGACACTTCTAAAAAGACATGAGATTCTGTACCTGAATCTTTCTCCCATCTAAGTAATGTTTCCCGTCTTTTCGAGATCTATGAAAAAATTCTCAGCACAAAGCAGTCTGGAAAGCCTTTATCTACGTATTATAGCACGCTGAAGAATCTTTGGGATCAGTTACTGCAGTTACGTCCCCTTACTACTAATTTAGCACAACAACAACATCACTAGGAGGACTTTATGATTATTCCCTTGCTTTCGAGTTTAGATTCTGAATTATGGGGGTTCAAATATTAGATTCGTTTTAGTGAGACATTGCCTACTACAGCTAATACTTATTCTCGCCTGTTACACTCCTCATTGGGACAATCATTGTCAAGCCCTTTCCTGAACACAAGGCACGAGACTTGAGAAATGGTATACATCCATACATTATCATAACATTCTTACAACCGAATCACATATTTCTTCATTCATCCCATAAAGGGTTTCATACAAGGGAACATCATCTTTCATCCAAAATAATTTGATAATTAAACACGATGACTCAACAATCTCGACTACATCGTGTGCAAAATGCTTTATAGCCAAAAGAAATACACGAAACATGGCTTTTTAGATAGTAAATATTCATTGAAATAGACAAAGAGCCTATATTTTATTCATCTTTGTATTAAACGATAACTAACATACATGGCATATCAAATAGAAAGCATGCTTTTACAAAACAAAAAAAAAGGTATGGGATACAAATGAACCAAACGTGGCCCACTGTCAGAAATGGCCTGAGCCACTTAGAGACATGGCTTGTGCCACCTAAGGTGGCGCACGCCACATTAGAGGTCAGAGAACTATTTTTTTACAAAAATAGTGTTGCATGTGTATGTGTGGTAAAAAAGAAAGAAATAGAATTGGGGAGAATGACACGGACAGTGATCTCCCGCTTATTGAAAGAAAATAATAAACTAAAGACTTACTGGAAATGACGATTAACACAAGAATCTCGAGCGAATGCACGGTCGCTATCCGGTAGTCTCTTCAATGTGATGCGTCTTGTCTTAGAGAATTCTCTGTACGGCCTTGAATCGTTGAAATTTGGCAGGCATAGAGGAATTCAGGTAGTGTATCGGGTGGTATCAAGTTTATATTTTGACAGAGTATTGGTACTTTCCTGGGTTCTCTCTCTTAAAACGGCTGGGGTATGGCCTCTATTTATAGAGTTTTGGATGAGGAAGTTGGGCAATGGCAGAAGGCTCCTCTGAGTGTGGCGTGCACCATTACTGAGTGTGGCATGCACCAGGTTGAAGGTAGCTTGCACCATTTTATTATGGCATGGCTAAAGTTTATGAAAAGTGTTGGCAAGCGCCTGATTTCAAAAGGTAGTGTGCGCCCCTTTGAGGTGGCCCACGCCTGGTTTAAAAGGGTGAAAAGATGTATTATTTGATATTTTTGGTATGTTGGGTATATTGAAGTGTATTGAAATATTTACTTGGCTCTTGGGGATCATACGAAGTTTCTTTCGACGCGATTTGTGCATATAATCATTATTGGAGACGGACCGAATAAGCTTAATGCGCTGTTGAGTCAAAATTGAGGTGTCTATAGTTATAAATCCACTTGCTCACCAATTACTAGCAGTAGCATTATAAATTACACCATTTCGTAAAGGTAACTTTTCAACAGAAAAGATTCCAATGTCTCAACTTTTTCACAACTCATCTCTTAAGAGAGGGTTTTCCAAACATCATTTACCTTTAGAAGAGAAATTTCAATGATTCCATCAAACCAATCATTTTATAGCGAAGGATTGTATTAACCTCCTAATTAGGAGTTGTTACAGTATGGTTACCTTAGATATCCTGCTTTCTCAATGAATAAGGCTAAGGATCATTCCCCGGACCACCTCAAAAATGCTCAGTAGTATATCTAATCTCATAATATTTCGTAACACTAGGATATATATCCACACGGGGTCAGATGTGCGATATCTTCCTTACATTATACCGTGGCATATATCCACATGGGATCAGATGTGCGATATACCCACCACATGTTACCTTCCATGTAATATCAAGGCTATAAAACATCCTGTATTCTTTAATCAATTATCCAAGCTTTCATTTAAGTTTCAAAACATGTTCAATGATCATTTCGTAAAACATGAGTTCACAAGAATAGTTTTCTTTCACAATACAAATCATCATTTATTTTTACAAAAGCATATAACATGAAATCATAATAAGTTTAACCATTCAAATATTTATAATATCAAGATAGTGATAGAAAGAACCCACCTCAAAAAGTGTTCACCCTGGAGCTACCCTTTTGGCTTATTTCGGTTCCCATACCACCCAGCACATGAATACTATCGAATCTTAATTTTGTAAATCAATGTAACTCATGGATTCTTATGAGGGTATGTAAGTGAGATCTTTTTCTTCTCAAATCTAATATTTTTAGCCACTCTTGTTACCCTTATGGTCCCTAACTTATGTTTAGGTAGATAGTTTTGCATAAATGTTTCTTAAATCTTATTTCTCACAATTTTCAGATTATGTGCCAACCTTTGTAAATTTGTTTAAAAATACTAAACCTTTATGAAAAATTATACAATTTTACATAGAGTTATATTAGGATGTTATATAAGTTTGTTATGAAGAAACTAGCTCTAAAGTCATTAGAAGTAGGTCTGAAAATTCATGAAAACCAGACTGCCCGAAAACAAACCTCTTTGGAAAAATTCACTTTTCTCAAAATATGTTCAACAAAAATAAGATTTATAAATTTGGGTGAAACTAGACCGATATAGATTTATTTCCATATGTGATTCATCTCTAGAGGACTTTTATGAAATTTAATAAAATTCTCCAAAGGTAACTATTTTTCTTCTTTTCAAATGTAGAATGTTCAAAAAATGGAATAGGAGTTTTAAATTAATTTTTGGGTAAGAAACAATCACACATGCTAAGGAAATGCCAAAGTAGCTTCACAAAAAATATGTTTTAATTTTACCCAAGTTTGGTCACCAAGAAAACTATGGAATGGGCCTTATGGCCACTATTTTGTCCTTTTTCAAGGGGTCTCCTAGTTCCATCACATTCATTCCCTGTTGCTCATGCAAGCATTATTTGAAGTCACCTTATTATTACTATTTATGTCATATTAGTCATTTTTCTCAAGTTCTTCATAGCTCTCAACATCTAACTCAACTAAGTTCATGATTCAATAAAGTTCTTCTTCTTTTAGATTAAGGTTCTTCCATAGATGTTCTTTCATGATCCTAACTCCTTTTATTTTGAATGGAGATGAGGGGTGTGAGATGATTTTAGAACTTAAGAACTCTTACTTCTTGGTTCTTGGTTGTAGATTAGAGGACCTAGGTAATTCCTCATTTCCTTGTTCTTCCTTCCTTTCTTCTTCTTTTCTTTCTTCTTTCTTCCTTCTATTTTTCTTCTTTTTCCTCTTTTCCTCCTTTACTCCTCTCTTGGCCGATGCACTCAAAGGGGTAAAGAGTGTTTTGAAAAAAATATCTTTAAGTGTTAGGAGAAGGGGAATTTATATAGGCATAGATTAGATGTGAAAAGATATCATTATCCCTTATTTAGTTAGAATTTGGTTAGCCTTCAACAAAACTACAATCCATTAGAGCTTAGTTCCTTTAATTTTGTTGCTTTCTAGCCATAGTTAGGGTATGTTAGTTGGGGTCATGATGAGCCATCAAAATCTTAGGAAGAAAAATATTCCAAAGTCTTATCACAAGACTTTTTCTTTTTTTTTAGTCAAATCACTCTCCTCTCCTCTCCTCTCATGGAGAGATATTCATGAATATATATATA
>JAUTBS010141990.1:0-12368 GCA_032361285.1 Aequorea victoria | reverse complement strand
CACGAAATAAAAATGAGTATTCACAAAAAAGTACCTATATCTAACAAAATCTGTTAAATAGTACATATACCTAAATAACTCTAAAATAAATAGGAAACCAGGCTGCATGATAGTTGGTGGAGTTTGTTTAGAAATATTGGAATTCAAGGAGGGAAATCAGGAGATGATTCTTGATTTCGTGGCCTCGACCCCATTTTAAATGGGATTTCCCTTTCCCCAGGAAACCCACATTTTTTTCTCTACGCATCCCTCTCTGTGAGTCTCTCTCTCTCTCTACTCTCGGCTACTCTCTCTGTGACTGGGATCACCGTTACCCAGCATTACCACCGAGCACTGCCACCACCACCAAACGTTGGCGTTGACCACCGCGAGCACCATCATCACTATCCTTGTCACCCTTAGGTGACCCTTGGTTAGTGTTCTTCTTCCCTCCACCCTCTGTGTTGTTTTACATATATACTGGATATATATGTATATATAAATATCACATAGCTATAGTTGTTTAAATCTATAATCATGATGCAACACGTAGATTAAACTAGGGTTATTAATTAGTTGAAGGAAATCAGACGATTAGATTTGGTTATATATATATATTATGTATAACAGTAATACAAATATATATAGAGTAGTTATATATATATATAACCCCATGCATGAGAATGTCATAATCAATCATGAAAAATATGTTAAACCCCTTGAAAACATGATAAAAGATTTTGGTAAATCAAAACCATGAAGAAAGATGGAAGAAAAATCATAAAAACCCAAGCTCCAGAGCCATTAATGGCTGATGTGAAGCTTTGGGTCGAGTCATACCTTGGTTGAGTTGACCCACGTGACGTAAAAGATGTATCCCATGCTTTTGGGTTGACTCACAACCTTCTTGAGTTGACTCATGAAGTCATCCTTACCTTGAGTCGACTCACAAGCCCTCTGGGTCGACTCATGTTGACCATGCCGTGACCAGTGAACTTTTGAGTCGACTCACCCACAATTGGGTCGAGTTACAACCTGCCTAGGTCAACTCCTACATCGGACCCTTGTGACCTATGAACTTTTGAATCAACTCACCATCCTTATGAGTCGACTCACAACACCGTTGTATGCCCTGTGAGTCAACTCACACCCCTTTTGGGTCAACTCACATTCCTTTGGCCATGCCCTAGGGTCGATACAGCCTCCCTTGCATCGACCCCTTGAGACCTGACAATACTTGGGTCGACTCACGGACCCCATGAGTCGACCCACAACCACCTGAGACCACACCAAACCACCTTGAGCCGACCCACAACCTCTGTGGTGTCGACTCATAGCCACCTGAGGGGTTGGGTTGACTCACAGCCCCTGTGTGTCGACTCACAGTGACCTGTTTACCATATGCTGAGACCATCTTGCCCTTGAGTCGACACACAGCTTGCTGTGTTGACTCACATGCTGCCTAGAACCCCTTGGGTCGACTTAGGGTCCATCTGGGTCGACCCATCCACCGAGAAATATTGAAAAATGCTGAAATTAAATTCTTAAATGCTTAGGCCCTTTTTGGGCACCAGTTTAAAAGATGAATTAAATTAATTAAACATTAATTTAACACCATAAACAAATGTGGGAATTATTAAATGGGTTAATGGTCCATTTGGGTAGCTCTAATAAGTTCATTAGCTCTTTAATTTACCTTGATTATTAAGTTAGGCCCAAAACTTGAAATTTGACTAAAATAAAGTTAATTTGGGGCCAAAGTAGATTTTAACCTCATGAATTAATAAAATAAATAAATAAATAATAAAATGAAGCTTCTAGAAGCCTCTAGAAGAGGCTTGGTTAGAATCCCCATGAGGAGGGATGGTTGATGTGATATTTTGATAAAAAAGAAAAAGAAAAAAGAAAAAAAAAAAGAAGGGAAAGTATGGCCTATGCTTCAAAAAATGGTTTTTCTACATCATAAAACCTCTTAAAGTCTTCAATGAACAGTGGACAATGTACCTAGAAGATAACTTGATGAGAGGGGCATGAATTTGGTGTAAATAAAATAAAAGAAAAGAAAAACAAAAGTCTTGTCAAAGTACCCTTAAATTAAGGGATGTGTTCCCTATTAAACCAAACAAGGCCTTAAGGCCTAAGAAAAATGGATTATTGAATCCAAACATGGCATTAGAAATCTTGGAGCCCATGTTTTAGTTGGAGATGAATCAAATTAGAAGAACAAGAACTCAATTAGGAGTTGAATTGGAACTAAATGATGGGTAGTATAGTCTTTTCACCCCAAGCATTTGCCTAGAAATAAGACCCCTCTTTCAACACTTTAAAACATTTTCCCCAATCTCTTTCTCTCTCTAATTTTGGTGGGAACAAGAAGGAGAATGAGAAGAGAAGAAAAAAAAGAAGGAAGAGAAGAAAGAAACAAGGAAAGGAGGAAGGAAAAAGAAAGAAACATAAAGCTAAGGCCTAAAATTCTTGGGACAAGAAAAATCATCAAGTAAGTGATATTAAAAGATCTTCATCTCTTATTTAAGAATATCTTCTCATCTCAAACCCTCTCTAAGATAAAAGAAGCATGAACAAGAATAGAGATAAATCAAGGAAACTAGAAAGGAAAGTGTAGAATCTTGTTCTAGGGAAACTTTTGAATGACCAAACTTAAAGGAGAAATAATGTAAAAAAAGATGGGTACCTTATGATGAACATATGGTGTTGATAAGATGTGTTTGGAAATGCATTAGATATACTAAAGTAGGAGAAGTTGATATTTGTTTGCTATTGTGTTGAAACCCTCAAAACAGTGTGATTTTAAGAAAACTTCAAGAATTTTTGTGTGAACCAAACACTCCCCAAATGAAAAGATGTTTCAAAAAGAGACGTATTGGGATGTCTTGAGTGTGAATGAGTTTTGGTTGGAGCCAAAAATGTAGTTTTGAACCCTATGCTATTTTTGAAGATTCTGTGAGAGAGAGGCAGAATAACAGCTTAGTTTGAACCTTTGTAGATTATTGTAAAAATATCGCCTTGAGATTATCCACATATTCAAAGAAAGGTCTATGGGTCTAGTTTTAGCACCAATTTACAGAACTAACTTTGATTGAGTAGATTTCGAGATATATGGATTTTATCAAACAGGCTCTTTTTTCAACAAATTCGGTGGTATGAATTTTTAAGCCCCTTTTTGTTGCCTACCTGTCCTCGGTTTCTTCTTGAAAAGTCTAGGTACCATAATACTCTAGCTCTCTATAAATGTATAGAATTTTCCACTGAGGTGTGGTAGTACTTAAACCTAAGTTGGGGATCTTGGTGACCATGAGGGTACCAAGAATGATTAGAAAGGATATACCTAAGAAGAAAACACCCCATTTGCATACCCACACCAACATTCATTTGTCGTATGAGTTCACATAGTAAGTTCATATCCTATCTATGTGTTAAGAATCGGAATTTCAGTGTGAACTGGAGGGCGTGGCTCGAGGAGGAGCAATCGTCTTTGAGGTGAGTTTTTCTTATCACTAGCTTGGTATTATGAATGTGTGAATGGTTACATTTCTTATGTTTTGATGTTTTATGATTTGAGAAAAATGAATGGTGATCTAACATGTGAAAGAAAATTATGTTTGTGAACTTGTTTTATGAACTGTCTTATGAACATATATTTTGGAACATAATGGAAGTTAGATGTTTTATGAAAATAAACGGTAATCTTACTTACGAAAGAAATGATATTTATGGGCCTCCGTTTTTACCAAATAATCGATGAACATATTTTTGGAACTTGAACTTAATGTTTTATGAAAGAATGATGAACATAGACTAGAACAGGAGAAATATGATCGTATTGGACAAATAAAAAAGAAAATCTAATTGATATACTATGTTATAAAAGTTATGAGAGTTATTATGAAATAATCTATGTTTTATGAAATGATTTACGAACCTATTTTGAAAACTTAAACTCAATATCTTTATGAAATGATCCTCAAGAACATAGTAGGATATGAGAACTATGGTTAAATGAGAAATATTTGGAATAAAAGAGAAAAATAATATACTTCTATGAAACTACTCTATGGAACATAAGAATAAGAGAATTATAAGAAATGTGAAGTATGAGAATAATTATTGAGATTAAGAAAAAATAATTAAAGGATACACTATGTGTATCATGATAGTCTTGATATTTATATGGTGTGGGCCATGTGGTGGATATATTGCACACCCGATAATACATGGATATATACCGCGGTATAGTAAAGGGAATATATCGCACACCTGATAATGCGTGGATATGTGTCCCAGTATAATGATATATGATGTGTTAGCTCTACCATTAAGTATCGTTAAGTGGAACCGACGAATAATCCTTAGCTCTGTCTAATTAAAAGTAGGCAGGATATTCGGGGGTGCAGTACTGCAACAACTCCTGGTTAGAAGGTTAATATAATTGAAGGCTTTATGAAAAAATATGATTAATAAAGGGATGATTATGTTATCACTACTAAGTGGATGTATGAAATAAAAAGATGTAATTATCACTACTAAGTGAATAAAGAGAAATGATATTGAAAATCCTTTGTTGAGAGGTGGTTGTTGGAAAATCCTCCACTGAAAGTTGATGATGTTATGATTATGAAATTCCTCCACTGAGAGGTGGACGATGATGAGATGAAAGATTATTTTTAAAAGATAATGAACGGTAGTAACGATGAACACCTCTTTTGAAAGATGTAATGATTTTTGGGAAACTTATACAAGGAGAAATAATGAAATGAAGATGAAGAGTAACAAAAAGATTGGAAATGGACCAAGCTTTGAAAAACTCTCTTATGAGGAGATTTGTGGAAAGATGGCAATTTAAAATCTTTTATGATAAAAGTATGTTTTGAGAAAAGTTATCATGTTTTAAAGTGATGAACTGTTTTCTTTCATTGTGCAATTTATAATACCGTTACTAGCAATTTGTGAGCACGTGGATTATAGCTCACCCCCATATAGATCTTTGTAATAGGTACAGGCAAATGATGTGTGCGGTCAAGTCCACTACAAGATTAGGTTTGGGTTAGGGTCCATAAAGATAAACTCCACTTGGTATTTCATTTTGGATTGTAAACTGAAATATGAGATAGTGGCCGGAGTGCCCTCTTGTGATGTAAAGTTGTGTTATGTAAAAAAAATAAAAATATGAAGGATTCCTTGTATGTTAACAGAATTCAGGTTGAAGTTTAAAAGAAAGATGGTTTAGTCTGGTTCCCCTCGCGTCTCATGCCCGGTGCCTCGGGACGGGGCGTGATAGCGTGGTATCAAAGCTTAGGTTGAGTTGGTTCTAGAAATGTCTTGAGTCCAAAGGTTGCACTGGACTGGCACATGGCCGATATTACGAGTCGTATATCGTGGGATGTTGGAATTGTCGCCAGAAATATGTGCGTACCCCTTTTGTGAAAATGTGATAGGTTGTGTGTAACCTAGGAGAGAAGAACATGGGATATCATACTCTTATCTTCGGACGTTTGATAAACTAGTTTGAAAGTCGAGTTGGAAACACATGCGTACGACGTTGGTTTCGATTGGAAGTCTAAATCAGTTTGTTGGATTGGGGAGATAGACCCAGTTGTAGAACGAGAGAGGTATAATATGGACCTATAATGATTCTTACAAAGTGGATTCATTGGAATCTTCATGGAAAAAAATAAGTTGGTTGAGGGAGTGTATGTTTACATTCCTGTTGGTAGAGAAGGTTCTGCGGGAATGGTGTTGAATTACTACCTCAATTTTTAAGAGAATTTCTTCCCAAAAGTGCTGGTTTCTTGTTATGATCTCATGATCAGATGGAAAGTTAGAGCGAAGTATCTTGCGTTGTGCTGGGTAAAAGGTAGAATGAAATACTTTGAGAAAGATTTTAGAATTAAGTGAGGAGTTGGTGCTATGAATCACCACCTTTATTTTGTGATAAAAAGGGGGATTGAGGGATCCAATTACGAGAGGAGGCGATAATGATCGACGTTGTAAGAAATGAAATCTTATGAGAAAATTTATGAGTAGTAGAACCCTGATGATATCTCATCATGACAATTAATGTAGACTTTAAGAGGAAATGCGTACACACGATCATAAGACGAATGATAGCATTGATGAAATGATTGTTTAGGGAATACACTAGTTATGTCCCTTAATTGGTTTGATTATGTTAAGAACAATAGTATGAAGTGGTAGCAATAACAAGTAATGATGATGGACATTAAGTATGTTATGAGTAATATTAGTTTTCGGGCATGAAGGGTCCGAGAAACTATACTATGAACCTAGAGCTTGTTAAGAACATGAAATGAACTATATGAAGAGAAATGTGTGATAACCAAAAATGCTAAGATGTGATTAGTAAACATTGAGAATGAATACATGTCATAAGAATTTAAATCTTACGGGTGGCGTAAAAATAATGAAAATGAGTTGCCCTCTATCATATGAACATAAGTATGAGATTAAGATGCTATGTTTTGGATAAGTGGTAGAACCCAAATCTTAGTTAAGAAAATAAGACATGACTAGATATATTGCTTTCGGAAGGCGGTAAGCGGCTAAGTGTGATGGGCGAATCAAATTTAGAAGGAGAAGCTAGTATGAGGGTAAATTAGTAGTCAACCTTATGAATTGAATCTTGAGACGGGAGAATATCGTTACTGAAATATAATATAAAATAAATATTTATTAATTTTAAGTGAGGGTAAATTTGTCACAAATAAAAATAGTTCCCTCACTAATTTATTAATCATGTACAAAACAAATATCTTATTATATAATTCCCTCACTAAAACAAACAACCACTACCTCACTACTAATCTCAATACCAATCCCACCTCATTACTAATCTCATCCATTCATAACCGCTAATCAAACGAGGCCCGAGAGTTTCTATATAAACAGAGGAACCTCACAATGAGAGGCATTCGATTCAATTCAATTCTTTTGACACTTATGTGATAACTGATAAGTATTGTATAATATGTGCCAAAACAAATTTATTATAGTTTCTTTCGTACATAATTATTGTTGAACATATTTTATGTTTATATTGAATCTTATATTCCTGATTTGTTTCTGTTGGAAAGAAAAATATTTGGCTGAGATTGATTGTTGATTTTTAAGAATTTCCTAGTTGAAAAAAGAATATTTGGCTGAGATTGATTGCTGATTTCTAGGGATTGCCTAGTTGGAAGAAGAATATTTGGCTGAAATTGACTGCTGATTTCTGCGGATTGCCTAACTGAATTTTAAGTTAAACATAAACCTGTAAATAAGAAAAATTAGTTGTATAGTTATTTTTTTTTTTTTTAGTGCCTTGTATACCCTATATGTAGTGAACATGTATATTGTTCTCATTGATCAAAAATATATTTTTTCTCTAAAAACAATTCTCTCCTATTTTGTTGTTTAGAGGTCCATAGTCAGTAAATAACCCAACCCGCCACAGAGGATCGGCATAAGGAAATGAAGTGTGGTTCTAAAATGGGAGGCCATAAGCATTAGGTATTAGGTTAACACATCAAATACCAGATCCTGATGAAACACATTGATCTTGAGAATTGGTCACTCCCATACCAGCCACTTCATGGTGAGAATGAAATTGACTACTCGAGTGAGTTGAGGATGGCTCCGGGTCTTGTTGACGAAGACCTGAATGATTTGCCTCCTGACCGGGATGGGATGGAGATTCCACTTTCAAGCTTAAATTCTTGGATAAGGACTGAGGAATTTGTTGTTCATGTGACTTCCACCATGATGGACAATTAACAGTAATGTGGAACATTGAATAAGTAGGACTTGGGTCAAAAAAGTTATTGGGAAAGTTTTGAATTTGCGTTGCCATCTACTTTATTGGAACATCCTGAACTGTGCTTCCAGATCCCTAATATGCTTCACAACAGTAACACAACTTTCTTGCCTCACTTTTAAATTAGCTGCTCAAGACAACACATAACAAACAACAGTTATGGCAATAAGTAAAAAAAATTAACAAATCCACAAAATCAACAAATGGCAATCACAGGAGAGATCACAAACTCATTAATAATAACTTTGGATTGAACTTCATAACCAATCATCTCTACGTACAAACTCTATAACCTATCATTGCTAGGTTAAAAAACTTAATTCTCAAAATTTAAGAAAAGCTTAGGTTTGAAAACTAAAGTAAAATTCTATACCTGCCAAGGTATCAGAAATGTACAACCTAAGCCAAACATATTATCTCAACCAAAACAAGTCAAGCCATAGCCACCATGTAATTAAAATTCTGAAGCAGCCAAGATCTCAGAAATATCTATGTTAGACACTCGACATTTGATTAAGGATATGGAATGTGGGTCAAACATGAGTGGTTGGACATCCACTCAGCAAGCATACTTTAGTAATTCAAGTTTACCACATAACTATGCATAGAACTCCCAAATTATGCATAAAATTTCCCCTTACATCTTGTAAGGGCCGTTTTAACCAAGAAAATAAAAAAATGTATTATATAAAGAAATACAAGTACTATTTTGTCATGTTCACTGTCCTTAGACATAACAAATAGATGAATCCGACACTTAGACACAGACCTGCACTCAACACCCATACTCGAGTCCATGTAACATAGCTAAGTCTAAATTTTTACATCACTAGGTCAGCTTGCACCATAATCATACTTTTCCATTACCAAAGAGGAATAGCTGCTAAGAAAATCAATTTCTCACCTTGTCTATTTTGGGTGGGGACCTTGAGCCAGCGCAGGTAATTATGCATCACTTGCTCATATGCACCAAAATAAAGATGCTTACAGAGATGAAACACGAAGAAATTCAATTACACATCTGGCATTCCGAGAAGTTAGAAGGAGCTCCTTCATTGTCTATATGCCAAATAGGTTAGGTATCTGACAGTGGATCAACCTGCTTTTCAGTCATTAATTTGAGTTCAAGTCGCCAACTATGAGCATGTTAGGAGATGGATCATGGTTAAGCTGTTAATGATAGGAAAAGAAATGAACTTGATCTAATTGGAGACCTGGAAATGTTTTCTTCTTCCTTCCTGACAAAAGGAGGAGCCCACTGCTAAGCATCCATTATGCTTGTATGAAAAGAGTTATCTAATAGCTGTATCTGTAGACAATCAACATTACTCTAGCTACTGCCCACATGCCATAGTTGTATACACTCACAAGGAACCACATGCCTCCATCTTTAAGAAAAATCCATCTATCACAATAGGAAGAGCAAACAAATGCACCCTATGTTTGAAAAGAAAAGTGAGTTACTAGGAAGCACGGATACTGATACGGATACAATACAGATACTGATACGGGATATGGATACAATACGGATACGGCAATACGAAAAAATAAAATAAAAAAGTAGGATACGGACACGGCTAGGATACGTTTGTAAACAAAAATATTTTTTTATATAATTTTTAGTATTGTATTGTTATTTGTAAAACTAAACCAAAAATAAGAGTTAATTCATTTTGTTGATATTTACTTATTTTGAAATATTCAATAAGTATCCAAGTCAAGAGTAAGTTATAAAAATAAAAACCTATTAAATAAAAAAAAAAATATCTAAATGGTAGTACATTCATAGCAATAAAACTAAAACATTAACTAAATAAAAAAATATATTTTCAAAAGAAAAATAGTTGGAACACATCCAAAATGTATCCCATCCATATCCAAAACGTATCCCCGTATCCCCCGCGTATCCAAAACGTATTCGAAATTGAAAAAATAAAAAATAATTTTTGAATTACTTCTCAGCCGTATCCAATACGTATCCCAAGTATCGGGCGGGTATCGGTATCGGATACATATCCGATACACGTACGGGGCCATTTTCGGAGTATCAGTGCTTCATAGGTGAGATATATTGCTTCAGCGTCAACATTTTAACAACCTTAGGGTGAGTTCAAACATATAGCTCTTAAGGATGCAGCTATGCTAATGTAAAAGATGTTGACATAAAGTGAAACTCTTTCATGGGAAGAATGTAAGACATTCTAGTTACATCTTTGTTCTATGTAGATGTTCCAGTCTGGTTTACCACTTAAAAGCTTATAACAAATTGTGGAAGAAATTTCAGAATTTGGGTGACTGACACAGCATAAGACAATGATTCAATGGCTCTTATCCAACTACATTTCAGAAGCTAAAATCCTATGCCCTTTCCAACTACGTTTCAGAAGATATAATCCTAGGTCCGTAAATTGGGATTGTGGAGTGATTGAATAAATATAGACCAAACATTAGGATTTTTAACTAAAGCCGCCACCATCAAACATGAAATACACTTTCACTCAAAAACCTGAGGTTTAACCATTATTCCGAGCAATTCCCCCTTATTATGCCATTTGTTCTACAGTAATATGCAATTCCATCTTTTTGGTAGGGGCTCTCAAAACATAGTCACGAGAGTAATCCCAACACATGCACAACATTATCCACCACCAACCATGTGCACTAGCAACCTGTAGAGAAGCGAACCTAAGCCAACAAGCTCTTGAGACCATACGGTCATGTTTACCGTCTCAATAACTTTGAAATCAAAATATCTCCTTCATTTGATCAGAATGCATGAAAGCTAGATATACCGCATACATTTATTGCACTATGCTTATACTGTTGGGTTGTGAAGACTTCTCAACGGGTCAACACAGTTGTTCAATTCAACGATGCGACTCAACAAGCCAACTCAGTGGGTGGTGAAGCCTATCCGGATGGAGCTGGACAATGGCTCAAGAAAAGTTTTTGGAATGGGACGTCCGGACGGTTGTGAAGGCCGTCTTGGACTGTAGGTTTTTGTCCGAACGGCCTGACCCCGTTCGGAGGGCCAGAACGGTAATCTGGGAATTACGACGCAGGCGTCCGGACGGGGCTTCACGCTATTCGGACGGCGCCGCGCGAAAAACTCTCTACGTTTAACCTAGTTGCTTCTAACGGCCTCCATATACATGTAGTTGCTATGTAACCTAGCCTCAGAAAGTCGAAGATTGATTGTATCTATCTCTCTAAAGCAATCAAAGTGACTCGTAAGCCCGTGGATGTAAGCGATCTTGCTGAACCACATATATCGTGTTCTTGTGCTTGTTTGTTGTTTCTTCTTGTTCGTGTGTACGTGTTATCTCTCAGTCGTAGTTTGATTGATTGTTATCCCAACATAAACTAACCAAAACATGAAGATCCCAAATGCACAATAACATAGCAAAGAGGTCTCCAAACAGGTTCCAACTTATTGCAACTCAATGCATCTCCCAAAGTACGAAGTCAATGTGATGGACCAACATGCATACCCAATTTAGAAGGAAATGTTCAATATTTTTTTCAATTGATCATAGAGGAATCAGCGGGCCATTCTGCCTGGAGGCTGAAACCTGCAATGAATAGAAAAAAATGATGGAAAAGGATTTGTTCCCTACAAAGAAAGATCCTTCTCTATTTCTCTAGGTATGGTTTTAACTTTAACCATATAGAATACATCAATTAGACAACCTATAATACTTGAGTACGAAAATAAAAATAGCCAAGAGCTTACAACATGGTGAACTTATAAGAAGGCATTGGAATCAGGTTAAAGCGGACAATACTGCCAAGTACGGTTTGGACCACAGGTCTTACACCTACAAATAAAGATCCTTATCTATTTTTGTAGGTAGGGTTTTAACTTTTAAGCAAATATATCAATTACACAAACAATAGAACTTGAGAACCAAAGCCAATCGCAAAGACCCATGCATTAAGAAAAACAAAATGCATCAAGCTAAATAACTTAATGCACAACCACGCATGACTTAGCAAACATCAACTGACGAAAGTCAATTGGATCATCAAAAAAATTACAAACACAAAATGGGAACAAAATCTAGAAAAGAAAAACAAATTACTCCTCTAGGGAAAAGTACGGCAAGCAATCAACTACAGTCCAACTAGCTCGTTTGGCTACATGGCTTTAAGCCATTCTTTTTGCTTTTTTTGGCTTTAACCAAAATAAGCAAAATAAAATCGTTTGATTAAAAAGTGTACAAAAGATGGTTTTTTGACAGCTGCCTTTTAAATTTTAAGCAACAAAAAAAAGTGCTAACCACCACCCAGTGGGTGGTGGATAATGGTGGATAATAGATAAATATTACATGTACAAAAGATGATTTTTTGACAGCTGTCTTTTTAAAATTTTAAGCAAAAAATTAAAAAATCATAACCACCATCCACTGGGTGGTGGATAATAGATAAATATTGCATGGATATTTGTACAAATGTATTGAAACTTGTGAAATTGGTAAGTCATGTTGGAAAATTGGACAGATTCTCAAAAATTCTTTATAATTCATCCGAAACAAATACAATACATAAGAAAAGAAAA
>JAUTBS010141989.1:0-19949 GCA_032361285.1 Aequorea victoria | reverse complement strand
TGAATTCAGGCCTGGTTTACTTCCACTCGATCCATACAATCCTGCGAGTTTGTGCCTCGCACATTTGGCACCGTCTGTGGGAAGTTTCAACCAGATAAGCCTGACCGTCATTCATGGTGTCTCCATCCAAAACAAGTTCAGGAGGAGGTAATGGTCAATCCGGTAGGGAGCAAAGTCTCGTGGACAAAATATCAACCAAGAAATTTGCTAAGTATCCAGGCAAGAGGCCTATGCACCAAAAACCTAAGCGTCTTGAAGAAGCATTTGACCAGGAGGCCGCCTTCAATGAAATGAGAAACGAAATTACAGAGTTAAAAGTTGCTCTGACGTCCAAACAGCGAGAAGAAGGCCCACTTGAGGATGAGACCACCAATAAGCGTGGCCCAGTTCATGATAAAGCTCGGTCGTCCCCTTCACCAAGATGAAATCTCGCTCATCGGACCAATCAAATCCAGCAAGCGAGGAGATCGGTTTCGGGGGTCTCTTGGGGCAAAACGATAAAAACCGAGGAAAGAAACTACCTTTCATCTTCCCAATGGAGTACGGAGAAACAGTCCTACACACATTCATCTTGGCGTAGCACTAACTCACGAGGAACGGACCCTAAGAGGAAAGGGGCAGAGGTAGCACATACTTATCTTTCAAAGACGCTGACTTGCCCGGCCCTTAGGCCGAGCAAACCACTATCCATTCCAGTTAGTTCGGTTACTCTGCAAAGCTCTTCTTCGGGTAATCTCCTCTCCACACCCATATCATCTCGAATTAAATCTTGGGTCCCACCCAAATGACTTTCACTCCCGAAGTTCACTTCCTACGATGCAAAAACAAATTCAAACACACACATCAACCATTCCAAGCAGATGATGACACTACGGAGCAGTAATGATTCCCTCATGTGCAAAGTCTTTCTGTCTAGCCTAGGAGAGACTGGGCTGAGATGGTTTGACAAGCTATCTACCTCCTCCATTAACAGTTGGGGGGAATTAGCCACAACCTTCATCAATCGGTTCATAACCTGCACTAAAGCCCCGAAGGATATCAATGCTCTTTTGGCGCTCAGGAGGGGCAAAAAAGAGGCCCTCCACACATATGCGGGAAAATACTAGGAAAGCTACAATGAGATTGAGCGCTGCAGCGAGGAGATGACAGTGACTACGTTTTGACTAGGGCTTCCCCCCGACAGCGAGGTCAGAGACGCATTGACAATGGAGCCACCCAAGAGTATTGTCGAACTAATGAAGAAGGTGGAACAATACGTTCTGAAGGAGGAAGATGCAGGGGTGGCCGAGGTAGAAGGAGCGGGACTGAGCTCGAGTAGCTCAAGCACTAGGATTGTAGAAAGCCAAGCAAAATAGCCAAAAGGAGATACAGGACGAACAAACTACTTCGGCCCCCCAGGAACGATGGAGGCTATAAAAATACACGGGTACTCGTAAACACCACTTTCAAGGAGCCTATATACAAAATGCTCCCCCAGATAAGGGAGAAACCTTACTTCTAATGGCCGCTAAAAATGCCTGAGGCTTCCATCCAAGCTACGATCAGAGACGACATTAGGTAGAGTTGCTCTTACCATAAAGAGAGGGGGCACATAACAGAGGATTGTTATGTCTTCAAAAGGAACTTGGAGGATCTGGTGCATCAGGGGCATCTCAAAGAGTACATTGATAGCCAAGGATAGGCAAGGACTGATAGCACCGATCATAGAGGAAGGGACGATGCCCCAGTCATCCAAAACAGGGGTGACATCTTGGTAATCCATGGACTGATGGATCAGAGTCAGAAAAATGACCTCAGGAGTCAATTAAAGAAGGCTCGACATCACCGAGCAGTAATGATCTTCCAAGCCTCTAAAAGACTGAGATCCTGCATAAGGAGGGCCGAGATCTCTTTTATAGAAGAGGATTTAGATAGGGTTCAACACTCGCACAATGATGCCCTGGTAATCACATTGAATATGGATGGATTCAATGTCAAATGGGTCCTAGTAGACCAGGGCAGCTCAGTCGAGATCATGTACTATGAACTTTTCAAGAAACTCGGCCTGGGTGAGAAGGACGTTACCCCGTCACTCACCCCCTTGGTAGGGTTCAACTCTCAAGTAGTATGACCATTAAGAAGAGTGACGGTCCTCATTTGAGCTAGTTCTACCACCATAGAGACCGATTTTCTCATGGTGGATGTCCCTTCAGCCTACAACGCTATAGTGGGCAGGTCGTTGCTACATGAGTTGAAAGTCGTGCCTTTCACCTATCACCAGATGATGAAATTCTCTACAAAAGAGGGCAGGGAGGTCATATATGGCGACCATGTTTCCTCCAGGGAATGTTTCGTGGTAGCACTAAAAAGCAAGCGCCACACAGTATAAGTACAACTGGTGGAAATCCTCGACCAGCCAGTACTAGAGGACGTCGGCTCTAAGGCCGAAGACAAGGCCGTGGAAGGCCTCATCACCATTCCTATCAATGGGTTCGACCCCACAAAGTTCTTGTTGGTCGATACATCCATGGGGGAAGAGGAAAGGACCAAAATTATCGCTTTTCTCAATACTAGCATCGAAGTCTTTGCGTGGATGCCCTACGAGATGCCAGGGGTTGACCCTGCCTTTATTTTCCACCAACTCAATATTAGCTTGGCATATAGGCCTATCAAACAAAGGAGTAGATGGTTGACACCTCAGCACACCGAAGCTGTGGCCGAAGAAGTGGCTAAGCTGCTCGAAGCCACGATAATCCGGGAAGTGAATTATCTAGATTGGCTATCCAGCACAGTGGTGGTAAAGAAAAAGATTGGGCAGTGCAGGGCTTGTGTGGACTTCACTAGCCTGAACAAGGCATGTCCAAAAGATAGCTTTTCCCTACCCAAGATAGACCAACTTGTGGATTCTACGGTCGGGCATACAAGGATGAGTTTCCTCGACGCCTATCAAGGATATCACCAGATCGCCATGTTTGGCCCTAATCAGGAAAAGATCGCTTTCATCACCCCTCGGGGACCTATTGTTATACTGTTATGCCTTTTGGGTTGAAGAATGCAGGGTCAACATATCAAAGGATGATCACGAATATATTTGACAGACTGATGGGCTGAACAATGGAGGTGTACATCAATAATATGGTGGTCAAAACCAAAGACAAAGGGAGCCACTTGGCCGATCTACAGGAGATATTTGACATTCTCAAGCGGCACAAACTTTGGCTGAAGGCCTCAAAATGGGCCTTCGGTGTCGGCTCGGGTAAATTTCTTGACTTGTTGATTCCGCATAGAGGCAAATCCAGACCAAATAGGTGCTTTTCAGACCTTACAAAGGTTGAACTCAGTAAATGAGGTGCAAAAGCTGACCGAAATGGCTGCGGCACTAAATTGATTCATAAGACAGTTTTCGGATAAGTGTCAACCATTTTTTCTAGTACTAAAAATCTATACTGGGTTCCTTTTGACTCAAGAAGACGACCAAGCTCTGTAAACCTTGAAAAGATATATAGTAGAGTCACCACTCCTATCTTCTCCTGTGGTCGGTGAAGTTCTCTATCTTTACCTCTTTGTATCCTTACATGCAGTAAGTGGTGTTCTAGTACAAGCTATTGACCGCAACCACCTAGCAGTATATTACATCGGTAAGACCCTCTCGGATGCCGAGACACAGTATTTGTCACACTCCAATTTGAGAAAGGTGACCGGCCATAGATATTGGGCCTTAGCCCAATGAATCAAGTAAACCTTAATCATTTTAATTAGCTAATAATATGCTAAAAGATTATTAATACTGATGATTTAATCAATTAAAATCTAATATAATCAAAATGGGTCAACATCCTATAATGTCTCAACAATATCCATTATTCTAATAATTCATGATAATAATTCTTTATTCAATGCATAAGCAAAAATGCATGTCATAGAGGTCTTATTCTTGGATCCCTTGAATACATAAGTTGTCAATGACACTTTATGTTCATCTGAGCAACACAACCGTTCGAAGATTTTCTCTATGCATAGCTTCCATATTTCTACATCATCAGGGTTGGTTGCCCCTTGAAGGTTGGAGGGTGCGCTTTCAAAAATTCCCCAAACACTGAGCCTTTATCCAAGCTCATCGGTCTGTCTGTGCTAACCACTCTTGGTTGAGCTTGTTGCCCAACAATCATGCTCACTAGGACTTGGAGAGCCTGAAGAGCTCCATCAGCAACTGGTGCAACTAGGGCTTCTAGAACTGTTGGTGCTACCGGAGTAGCTAGGGCTGCTGGAGCCATTGGGATTTCGGTAACCTCAGGAGTAGTGTCAGGGGTATACTCTCCCTGTGTCTCCTTCATAGTTGCATACCTTAAATTCACATTACGGCTCGGGCGAGCCATTTCACTGATGGTTAATATAGAACATATATAAGATAATGTGTAATCAATCTACTAACAATAACTCACAACACAGAACTCTATGGATCCAGACCTCTATTAATGACATGATGCAACATTCTTAAATTTTTGCCCTCATACCAGACTTGTCACATCCCAATTTGGGAAAAGTGACCGACCATAGATATTGAGCCTTAGCCCAATGAACAAAGTAAACCTTAATCATTTTAATTAGCTAACAATATGCTAAAAGATTCTCAATACCAAGGACTTAATCAATTAAAATCTAATATAATTAAAATGGGTCAACAGCCCATAATGTCTCAACAATATCTATTATTCCAATAATTCATGATAACAATTCTTTATTCAATGCGGAAGCAAAAAATTCATGTCCCAGAAGTCTTATTCCTGGATCCCTTGAAGCTACCGAGTTCAGCATCTAGCTTCTTCCTTATTTTTTTGAAAATATTATATCACAACGTCAGCTAAAGCTGGTGAATGGAACATACATAATAGGATACAGTTCAAAAATAGGGGATTTAAATAATTTTGTACATCAAATATAATCATGGTATGCAATATACAGTATAATAAAAAAGGATGATCACACAACCCATCATATCATTTCAAAAGGGCGATCATTCAACCCATTGTTTCATTTCAAAAGGGCGATCATTCAACCCATCATTTTATTTCAAAAGGGCGATCATTCAACCCATCATCTCTTTTCAAAAGGGCAATCATTCAACCCATCATTTCATCTTGAAAATATATATATTTTCTATATGGTCTCGTTATCAACACGAGTCACCATGATCTCAATTTGACAGCAGAGGTGTCCTCAAATCATCAAACAAATATGTTTGTATCATAATAATGGTGTAGCGATATGCTCATCAAAGAGTGGAAGAAATCAAATCAAGTACCACAGGAACAACCTAAGCATAACAATGCCACATCATTAGTCGAGGAAGCCTCGGCCTATTGGATCAAATATCGAAGTAGGGTAACCACAAGTTGGCACATGGGTTTATTCCCTAAACGATCCCAGTTAAAGTCACCGGATACACTCGAGCTATCCCTTAACCGTTGAGTCAACTAGAGTCACCACGAGATTCAGACTGGGTATATTCCCTAGCTAGCCAGAGTCACCTCCATAGAGGGCTTTCCGCTGAACTTTTTCATTCCTAAGAATCATATCTCATAATCGCACCATATATATATATAGGAATCAATACTTGTAAAATATTTGTACGGTGAATTTACAAGAGAATATCATATAATATCATTTAAAAGCATTTAAAACATATGCATTTCCTTTTCAAAGTAATTTGGGAAATACGAGGATTTTATTGAAAGTAAATAGCATGTAAATCCACTCACCTGATATCTAATGCAAGCTCAAAAATGAAATAGCAATAAATGTAGGAATCTTCGTCACCCTTATTATGTAATGCAATAGATCATAATCAATAGTAAAGCTAATAAACTATTTACAGCAACCAAACGAACCCTTTTCCATTCTATAAGTTTTAATGTTTTGTTCTGGTGTTTAAATTAATCTTTATTTAATTTAATTTATCATTAAATTGATGCCCAAATTGAGCCTGACATTTAGAATTAATATAGAATTATATTTTAAGATTTTTGGCACTGTGAGTCAACCCAAAGGGTCTCTGAGTCGACCCAACAGTGTCATATATGGCCATGAGTCGACACAGTAAGGCTTTGTGTCGACTCAAAGGCAAACAGTCTCGGCATAGGCGGCTGTGAGTCGACTCAAAAAGCCTATGAGTCAACCCAAGTCTCTCAGGTGGCTATGAGTCGACACCACAGAGGCTGTAAGTCGACCCAATGTGGTAAGTCATGGTTTAGGGTGGCTGTGAGTTGACTCGTAGGTTCTGTGAGTCGACCCCCGCCACTCAGGTGGCCATGGGTCGATGCAGATAAGGCAGGTGTCGACCCCAAGGCATGAACAAGGTACTGTGAGTCGTCCCAAAGGCAAGAGGGAACTGTGAGTCGACCCAAAGAGGTAGTCAGTCAACTAAAAATGGTAGGAACCCACAATATACATCATGAGTTGACCCAAAGGGATTGTGAGTCGACCCAAAGGCAAGGCAGGCCTCATGAGTCGACTCACTCTCTACGTGAGTCGACTCACTGGCAACGGATATGGCTTTTAAGGGACGTGAGTCAACTCATCCAACGTGTGAGTCGACCCAAAGCTTCTCACCAGGTATTTTCATGGCTGAAATCTTTGATTTAGGGTCTTTTCTTTCTTTCTTTCTTCATGGTTTATTATTCCTATTTATTTTATAATATTTTCGAGTGGTATGTACATGTTTTAATGGCCGATTATATAATATTCTTATACATGGATTAACTGATTACGTATATCACTGCATATATACATATGTATTACTGTCATACATATATATTAATATATATATATATATATATATCAAATATGTATATCTCTAGTTTCTTACGTAAAAATGTGGTATATTCCTATATCCATAGGCTTGATTTAATTAAGGATTAAACCTTTTTAATTGAGAACTACACAACCACATAACTATGTGATATAGAGGTCGAGGATGAGGGGGAGTGATCAATGATGGAATCAGATATATAGGCTTCTAGTGATCATAACCTATCCCAAAAGTTTCTCTATCCCAAAATTTTCAAACCATAGCTGTAACCCACATGCATAATCAGACTTATCTTTTATTTTATTTTTCATTAATAATAATATATTTAAAAGTTTCAGAATCTTTTCATTAATTTAATTAATTACATATTTAATTAGTTAGTTTAAGTTAATGAATTTATTATTTTTATTAATAATTAGTTTTAAATAAATAAATAAAAATTTTACTGGGTTTTACATTCTTCTCCCCTTAAAAGAATTTCATCCTCAAAATTAAAATACTTATCTTGAGGAAACAAATGACGATAACGCTCGCGAATCTCGTCTTCGCCTTCCCACGTAACCTCTTCTACTTTATGATTTTTTCATAAGATCTTGACAAGGCAAATCTGTTTGTTCCGTAAAACTTTTTCTTTAGTAACAAGAATCTGAACAGGTTGTTCCTCATTGGTCAAATCCTCACGAATTTAAAGTGGCTCATAGTCTACCACATGCGTCGGGCTATAGACGTACTTCCTCAATATTGATACATGAAATACGTTATGCACCTCGGTGAGACTAGGTGGCAAAGCCACACGATAAGCAACCTTACCGACACGGTCTAGAACCTCAAATGGTCCAATATATCGGCGACTCAGCTTCCCTTTTTTGCCAAAATGAATGATTCCTTTCCAAGGTAAAACCTTGAGGAATAGCATAACTCCAACTAAAAACTTCAAGTCTCTTCTATACAAATTGGCATAACTCTTTTCTCGACTTTGAACTGGTGAAAGTTTATTCCGGATAGTGGCTATCTTTTGAGTTGCATTCTTCACCAAATTAGGTCTAAGAAGCTGTCTCTCACCAACTGCGTACCAACACAAAGGAGATCTATATTTTTGTCCATACAAAGCTTCATACGGTGCCACTCCCAAACTCGAATGATAACTGTTATTATAAGAGAACTCCATCAGTGATAACTGATCATCCCAATTACTTTCTACTCCAAAGCACAAGCTCTCAACATATCCTCCAATGTCTGAATAGTTCTCTCCGACTGTCTATCAGTTTGTGAGTGATAAACTGAACTGAAGTCCAACCGAGTACCCATAGCAGACTACAAAGCACCCCAAAACTTAGAGACGAAACATGGATCATGATCCAAAATAATGGATACAGGTGAACCATGAAGTCTAACAATCTCTTGCACATACAACTGTGCCAAACGATCCAAGCTATGTGTCATCTTGATCGGAATGAAGTGAGCTGACTCCGTGAGTTGGTCCACTATCACCCAAACTGTGTCGTGTCCATTATTCGTACGAGGTAATCCAGACACAAAATCTATCGTGATGTTCTCCCACTTCCAAGGTAATGGTTGAAGTTTTTCTACCGGTCTTTAATGTTCAATGTTTACTTGCTAACAAGTAAGGCACTGCGCTAAGAATTCTGCTATATCTCGCTCCATGCCGATCCACCAAAAATACTTTCGAAGATCTCTATACATCTTAGTACCCCCGGATGAATGTTATATCTAGAACTATGAGCTTCAGTTAGAATCTCCTTCCTTAACTTATTGCTGGCAGGTACGCACACTCAATTTTTGAATTTGAGAACTCCATCGTCACTGATAATGAAATCCTTAACCTCTCCTTTATGCAACTCTTCTACATTCTTCTTGCATTGAAGATCATCCTGTTGAGGCACATGGATTCTCTCCAACAAGGTCGGCCTCACTATCAACTGACTGCACAAGGCCATTTCCCCACGTCGTATTATCTCTACATCTATCCCCCTCAATTCCTCCACTAAATAATGTTGAACTCTTAATAATGCCGAGCTACCTCCCGAAGACTTCCTACTCAAAGTATCGGTCACAACATTTATTTTTCCAGAATGATATAGTATCTCGATATTGTAATCTTTCAACAATTTAAGTCATTTTCTTTGTCTCAAGTTGAGTTCATTCTGAGTGAAAATATACTTCAAACTCTTATGATTGGTATAAATCTCACAGGATTCCTCATATAGATAGTGTCGCCATATCTTCAATGCGAAGATAATAGCTGCCAATTCCAAATCATGCATGGGATAGTTCTTTTCATGAACTTTTAACTGGCGTGAAGCATAAGCTATCACCTTACCGTGCTGCATCAGAATACTGTCCAAGCCTTGGTGAGAGGCATCACTGTAAATCACGAAATTACCACCTTCAGTTGGTAATACTAGGACTGGTGCTGAAGTAACCTTTGCTTAAGTTCCTGAAAACTGTTCTCACAATTCTCTGTCCAATCATACTTTACTCCTTTCTGAGTGAGGCTGGTAAGTGTCAGGACAATGCGAGAAAACCCTTCCATAAACCATCGATAATAGCCCACCAGTCCTAAGAACTACGTATCTCAGTCACTGACGTCGGTCGCGGCCAGTCGACAATCGCCTCAATTTCACTACTATCCACCGATACTCCATTCTTACTAACCACATAGCTAAGAAAGGATACACTGTCTAGTTAGAATTCACACTTGCTGAACTTGGCATACAACTTCTCTCTGAGAGTCTGAAATATTTTTCATAAATGATCCTCATGCTCCTCCTTGCTTTTAGAGTAGATCAGAATGTCATCAATGAATATTACTGCAAAGTGATCCAATTGTGGTTTGAGAATTTGATTCATCAAATCCACGAATGCTGCTGGGACATTGGATAAACTAAAAGGCATAACTAAGAACTCATAGTGGCCATATCGAGTTCTGAAAGCTATCTTCAAAACTCCTTGACCCTTAGTTGGTGATAATCAGACCACAAGTCAATCATAGAGAACACTTGAGCTCCTTGCAACTGATCAAACAAATCATCAATGTGTGGCAAATGGTACCTATTCTTGATAGTGACTTTATTCAATCCCTATAGTCAATACATAGCCACATCGAACCATCTTTTTTATTTACAAACAAAACTAGAGCTTCCACGGTGAAACACTGCGTCTAATAAAACCCTTATCCAATAGCTCTTGCAACTGTGCCTGCAACTCTATTAGCTCCAAAGGTGTCATCCTATACGGTGCCTTAGAGATAGGCGTAGTACCAGACAGAAGATCGATCATGAACTCAATCTCACGATCCAGAGGAATACCAGGTAAATCTTTTGAGAAGACATCTGAGAATTCCCTAATAATAAAAAGCTCATCCAATTCCATCACTGGTACCTTGGTGCCCACAACACAAGCCAAAAGGCCTTTACAACTCTTTCTTAACGTCCGATTTTGCATGAAGGGAAGCTAACGTCACGTCTCCCTAAAAGAAGAACTTACGTTGCCCCGGTATGTTGAAGATTATCCTCTTATAATAGCAATCAATGGTCGCGTGATATTTAAAAAGTCAATCCATGCCCAAGATAATATCAAAGTCACGAATGACTAGAGATATGAGATCTACTAGTAGCATCTTATCCTCCAACTCCACTACACCAAGATGACATATCTCATGTAGCAAAACTGTGTCCCTAACAGGAGTGGACACAGAGAGACATACATTCAAAGGTTCTATCATAGCAGATAGACGATGCAAGAACTCAGGTGAAGCAAAAGAATGCGTAGAACTAGAATCTATAAGAGTTTTAGTAGGTACAGATGATATGATGATATGATGATAGTACCTTGCACTACAGATGGTGAAGCTTCTGCCTCCTTACGAGTAAGAGCAAAAATATACCATTGAGTAACTGCACCTTGGACTTGTGCCCTGTTGACTATAGCTTACCTCTGATCTCCTGGTCGATGATACTGGCTTTGAGCTAGCCCATTATTACGTGCAGATGACCTTTAATTCTGAAAAGATTGTTGTGCCTGTCATCCTCCTGTGCCCTTATTCTTGCAATCCGAAAGAATGTGACCAGTCTTTTCACAGTTGAAACACGTCTTCGGTGTACCATCACAGGAATATCCATGAGAATGGTGTTTCTCGCAATGTTTGGATGGATTCGAGGTCGGTTGTCCTGAATTCCCATTAGCCTGGTTCTGTAGCTAATTTGACGTATAATCCTTCTGGGCAGAATTACCACTTCCGGAGTTATTCCCCGCTGGCTTCGAGTCTCTATTCCTTTTAGGTTGCAGCTCCCTACTCTTTTGTGCATCGTCCAAACTCTTTTCTGCTAAAAGAGCTTTGGTCACCAACTCAGATAAAGTTTTTGCCTCAAATAGCAAAACCCTACTACGAATAGCTGGGCGTAGACCTCTCTCGAACAATACTACTTTGTCTTCTTCTTCAGTGACATACTATGGTGCGAATTGGGACAACTCAGCAAACTTTGCCTTGTATTCCGTCATTGTCATTCCCTTTTGTTCTAGCATTAAAAACTCAACTTGTTTTTTATTTCTTGATCACCACCGGGTAGTACTTGTCATCGAACAATGCCAAGAACTATGCCCAGACAAGTTCACGCTCACTCCCTTCATACTGGCACTTCACAATGCGCCACCAATGCTCAGTTTATCCTTCAAACACGTAGGTTACCAATGACGCTTTATGTTCATCAGTGTAACCCAACTATTCAAAGATTTTCTCTATACGTAGCTTCTATATTTCTGCATCATCAAGATTGGTTGCCCCCTTGAAGATTGGAGGGTATGCTTTCAAAAACTTCTCGAATACTGAGTCTTTATCTAAGCTCATCGGTCTATCCGTGCTAACCACTCTTGGTTGAGCTTGTTACCTAGCAATCATGCTCACTAGGGCCTGGAGAGCCTGAAGAGCTCCCTCAGCAACTGGGGCAGTTGGAGCTTCTGGAACTGCTGGTGCTACCGGAGTAGCTAGGGATGCTAGAGCCACAGGAGTTTCTGTAACTTTCGGAGTAGTGTCAGGGGTATGCTCTCTTTGTGTCTCCTCTATAGTCGCATATCTCAAATTCACATTACATCTCGGGTGAGTCATGTCACTGATGGTAAATGTAGAACAAGAACATATAAGATAATGTTTCATTAATCTACTATCAATTATTCACAACATAGAACTCTAGGGATCCAGACCTCTACTAATGACATGATGCAATATTTTAAACTTTTTGCTCTGATACCAAACTTGTCACTCCCCAATTTGGAAAAGGTAACCGGCCATGAATATTGGGTCTTGCCCCAATGAACCAAGAAAGCCATAACAAAATTCAGCTAATAATATGCTAAACATAATCTCAATACCAAGAATTTAATCAAGTAAAATCCAATATAAACAAAGTGGGACAAACAGCCCATAACATCTCATCAATATCCATTATTCCATTAACAATGATAATTGTTCTTTATTAAATGTGGAATCAAAAATGCATGTCCTAGAGGTCTTATCCTAGATCTCTTGAAGCTACCGAGTTCATCATCTAGCTTCTTCCTTGATTACTCGAAATGTTTATTTCACAACGTTAGCTAAAGCTGGTGAATGAAAGCATGCATAATAATATACAATTCTAAAATAGGGAATTCAAATAGTTTTATACATTTAAATATAATCATGGTATGGTATACACAGTATAACAAAAGGGTGTCAACAAAACCCATCATTTTCTATTTTACCAAAATATTCATATTTTCTCGTGATCTCGATAGCTAGACGAGTCACCAACATTTATCAAAATAAATATAATTTTCTACGTGATCTCGATATCTAGATGAGTCACCAACATAAAATCTCACACTGGGCATCAAAGGTGTCCACAACAATCACATCGCATAAAAATACTAATAGGACATAATAATGGACTAGCAATATGATCATCAATATGTGTGTAGAAAACTATCAACAACAATCACAGGAATAACCTAGGTGCAAATTCCATAAATCATAAATTCGTGGCAGTCTCGGCCCATTGGATTCAATCATCGAACATAGAGTCATCTCAGGATAGCGCCTGTGTCTTTTCCCTAAGACGATCCAGTGTCATGTCACTGGAAGCCCATGAAATATTTCTTAAATTGTTGAGCAACTAGGGTCATCCAAGTCTCCGGGATGAGTATATTTTCTAGTTGTCCAGAGTCACCCCGAAGGATCTATCCCCTGGACTTTTCACATGGTACCAATAGAGAAGTCACAAGATCGCTCCATAATATATGAGAAAATATTTGTATCATACAATATTTTATACCATGATTGTAACAAGAACATAATATAACAGTTTATCCAAAATATTTTAAATATATATATTTTTCTTTCAAAGTAGTTTGAGGAATACGAGAATTTGTTTGAAAGATATTATCATGACAAATCACTCATCTGATATCTAATGCAAGCTCAAAATAAGGTAGGAAGCAATGTAGAAATCTTTGTCACCCTGATTATGTAATGCAATACATCATAATCAATAAATAAAGCTAATAAACTATTTATAGCTACCAAATGGACTCTTTCCCCATTTATAAGTTTTAATCTTTGCTTATGGTATTAAATTAATCATTAATTAATTAATTTATCCTTAAACTGATGCTCAAATAGAGCCTAAGATTTAACATTTAAAACATAATTATATTACAGGATTCTCGACACTGTGAATCGACCCAAAGGGCCTCTTAGTCGACCCAACAGTGTCACAGAGGGCTATGAGTCGACACAGCAAGGCTGTGTGTCGACCAAGGGAAAACTGTAATACCCCATAATTATTTAGTCATATTAAATAGAATAATTAATAGAATTAATTAAGTAATTCAGAGGAAAAAGAAAGTTAAGAGTGTGTAATTATCCAATAAGAGAGGGAGTAAAGTGTGATTGTGGGGAAGGAGATTTGATCTTCTGAAAAATCAGAGTTTTGGGGGCTGGTTGGTGGGGGTGTCAAGAGAAAGGTCTTCTCATGAGACAGGTGAAGACTGTTGGGTAGCTCACCGTTTCTTGTGCTTGGTTCAAACTCATGAAAAGAGAGAAAACGAAAGAGTGGGATAGGAACTAGTGAGGGAAAAATACTTGAGTTGAGAAGTTTGAGGAGACGAAGAAGAATGGAGGAGAAGAACAGAGGAGCTGAAAACTTTTCTTCCTAAAGCTCCATTGCTGTAGCAGACCGGTGAAGGAAGTTTTTGAAAGAGAAACCGATTATCGTCAAAAGGTAGATACCTTTTTCTTTCTAGATGGAAGAGTTAGACCCATCTTCTTAGTTCATTTTTATCTTAGAAATGTTCATGCATATCAGTTCCTATTGAGTAAAATAAGGAAGAAATTTGAAGTTGGGTGTTGAAATTCTTCTTTAAAAAAGATTGAGGTCATGTTTTTATGGTATTATGGAGGGAAAAGGTTGAGGACGTTCATGGTGAGGATGGAGCTTTGATGGATTCCCAAAAAAAAATTAGGTTTCTTTCCCCCCAGACAGAGCCGTAGACCAGGCTTGTCTAAAAAATAGAGCAACAACGATTTTTTGGGTTTTGGGTCGACCCAAGTGGGAGGCGTGTCGACTCAAAAACTATTAGCTTCCGATAGTTTTGACAGGCGAGGATCTGAGTCGACCCAATCCTCGGTTGTGTCGACCCAAGTCTGGACCATCCATGTGAGTCGACCCAAGAGTTGGGGGTGTCAACTCAAGCATTTCTAGCTCTCATTAGTTTTGAAAGGCGAGGGTCTGAGTCGACCCAAGCCTCGGTGGTGTCGACCCAAGTGTGGATCTTTTGGTGTGAGTCGACCCCAGGTGTGTGGGTGTCGACTCAAAGATGGTTAGCTCTCTATAGTTTGCATAGGCGAGGCCCTGGGTCGACCCAAGCTGCGTAGGAGTCGACCCAAGGTGGGACCACCGTGCGCGTGAGTCGAATCCAGTCGACCTCAGTATCGACCCAAACCCCTGGCGAGCATCCTGAGTCGACTCTAAAGAAAGGTGATTCGACCCTGAGACCCGTGAGTCGACCCAATGAGGGCCTGAGTCGACTAATATGTGTGAAAACACTTATTTTTCCACCGTGTTCTGGGATGTTTGGAGACTCTTTTGGCCTTAAGTTCCTTCATGAAAAACATAACTAATATGCATATTTAACTCATGAAAATATAGAACGGGTAGGGTTACGTGAAGTAAGGGTAGGTTCTTATATATGATTGTTATGCATTATAGGGCTTAAAAGGGTGTTTGAGGAAGAAGGACCGACACCTCACGAGAATGGCGACCAAGCTTGAAGATTTGATTTTAAAGGTGAGAGTGGTTAGTTCTGGTTAAAATGAAATATGATAAATGATTTCTCTTAAATGTTTTGGTGAAATTATTTTGATATGATCTCTTATGGTTTATAAAAATGATGGGTGCATGAAATGATGTTGATCATTAAATCTTTTCTCTGTTGTAAGCATGTGTTTTAAATAAATTCATGAGATCATAATGGTGTTTTTGCATGAGGTTTTGCTTGAATGTGTCAAGTTAAGCGGGTAACCTGCCCGAGCTCAAAGTTGATAAGGGCGTAGTAGCCATAGTGGCATTGCCCATAATGGGTGGAGGCGGCCTGTCCGCAATATGGCCTTTTAAGGCATTACCTCGTTGGGGGAGCCTAAGGTGTGGACGGAAATGTACCTACCACTGGTGACTTTATGAGTGGCCCTCTTTCTCGCCACTCTAAAATTTTAAATGCGTTGTAATGAGGTTACGGTACCGTCGGAACTCCTGGTCGTGAGGTTAAACGACTATTTGGCCATTGGAAAGCGTGCGTTGGATGTGTAGTATTATAAATGCCTTTGAAGCACGTCATGGTTTTGGTATTGATCTAAGAATCTACTTCTTGTATTGTTTTACATATCATAAAATCTGTTATATGGTGTGTGTAAAGATGCTTTATCAACTGCTTTTGATAAAATCATTTTTATGTCTTATTTTATTTTAATACTAAGCCCACTCTCATGTAACCTTTTTGGTTGTAGATTATGGCTCGGGATAGATTTTGGTCCACATATGCCAGAGGTGGTTAGGAGATAAAGATTTCGTAATCAAGGATTTTATCTTTTAGATTGTATGATGAAAATAATACCTTTTTGCTATAATATCATGATGGATGTAAATATAGTTGTGAGATGATGGAATTCATGTTTTATTCTATTTGTTGGTAAGCGAAGGGATAGAGGATTCCCATGGAAAAATATATGATATGCTTAGATATTTATGGATCAGATTAAGGATTAACATTATTTCTTTATTCCAAGGGTGACATGGTCTTGTGCCACCCCACTCCAAGTAGGAAGATTTACCCTCAGGGGAGAGGGGTATGACAGAGCCTATAAAATGATACCTCAGTTGTATGTGTTTCGTTCTCGAATGAAATGTAAGATTTTTAGTAAGAAATATGACACTCTAACTGTCACTGTAGAGAGTACTCGTTTCAATTATTTTTCCCAATTCGTTTAAGAATTCTTGCATCCAAATCATCTATTTTCTTACCTTCAATCACAGCTACATACTCAGCTTCTATAGTAGACAAAATAATCACATTCTGTAGCTTGAAAGCCGAATACACAGATATACCACCTAGGGTATAGACAAACCTAGTAGCATTTTTCCTATTATCAATATCACCTGCCAAATCTGTATCCACATAACCCTATAGCTTTAGACCTGTCATTGTAAAGTAGAGTGAGGTATCTGAACTATTCTTCAAATATCTCATCATCCACCTCACAACGTCCCAATGCTCATTTTCTGGAGTACTCATAGCTGCTCACAACTTCCACTGCATGTGTAATATCTGGTCGTGTTCAAACCATAACATACATAAGATTACTAATAGCTGATGCATAAGAAATCTTACTCATATAATCTCGCTCTGTTCCGTCTTAGGTGACTGATCCTTGGTTAGCCTGAAATGACTAGCCAAGGGTGTACTTACATGTTTTACATTGTTCATGTTGAACCAGCTAAGTACATTTTTCACGTATTTTGCTTGTAATAACTTCAGAGTACCATTGCCCCTATCTCTGATGATCCTCATCACAAAGATTTGTTTTGCAGCCCCAAAATCCTTTATTGCAAATTGTCTTGATAACTGCCTCTTCAGATTGTCAATCTCTTCAATATAAGATCCTGCAATAAGCATATTACCTACATATAGTATCAGGATAATATATGTGCTATCAAATAACTGAACATAAGAACAATGGTTTGTCTACAATCTAGTAAACCCAGTACTACTCATGAAACTGTCAAATTTCTTGTACCACTAGCTAGAAGCATATTTTAGACCATACAAACTCTTGTTCAACTTGTAAACCATGTATTTCTTTTTCTGTACCTCAAAGTCTTGTGATTTTTTCATGTATACATCTTCCTCCAATTCACCATGGAGAGATGAGTCTTGATATCCAACTGTTTAAGATATAGATTTTCAGCAACCATAATTTTCAATACCAATTTGATCATAGTCAGTTTCACAACTGGTAAAATATATGTTTATGTAATAAATACCTTCCTTCTGTTAAAACTCCTTTACTACCAATCTAGCTTTGTAGCATTTGCCGTCGTTATGTTCTTTTTTTATCCTGTACACCCACTTGTTATAAAGTGCTTTCTTTCCTGCTAGCAACTCAGTCAACTCCCATGTCTGATTTGTCAACAACGAGTCACTCTCATCCTTCATGGTTAACTCCCACTTGAATGAGATCACGGTCTATATAGCTTCATCATAACTCTTTGGCTCACCACTACCTGTAAAAAAGATGTAAAATAGATATGGTGAGTATCGTTGTGATGGTCTGATGTTCCTAGAAGACCTTTCTGACCACTGTTGTTTGTAAAACCTTTTTTTGTCTGTGGATTCACATTTTCTTTGTCTTCAAGATCCACATTATGTGTAGCTATCTTAGAGACATCATCCAAGTTGACAAACTCAGACTTTTTATCTCTAGGATTAGCACTCTCAACTTTTACTTTTGACCTATCTTTGTACATCACCTGCTCATTAAATATCGCATTCCTACTTCTAACAATTTTTTGATTTTGATCATCAATCGATAATCAAAAACTTTATTCCCATATCCAGTAAAGAAATATTTCTTGAATTTAGCTTCTAGTTTATTCCTAATATTGAAATTAATATGAATGTAAGAAGTGCAATAGAATTTTTTTAGAAAAAAATGGTTTACTTCCTTTCTACTCCAAACCACTTTCAGAATTCTGCAGTCTAATAGAACAGACGGTTCCTCTACTGATTAAGAAAGCTACAGTACTCACTGCATTAGCCTAGAAGCTTTCTGGTAACCCCGTATGTAGTCTCATGCTCGTTGCCCGTTTATTTAGAGTTATGTTCCTTTGTTCATCTATACCATTTTGTTCCAGTGTCCCAGAAATAGTCCTTTGGATCTTGATCCCTTTTGCAGCACAAAACCCTTTGAACCTTACATCAATATACTCTCCTCCATTGTTTGACCTCAAGTATTTTAATTTCAGCCTTACTTCGGTCTCAACCAAAATTTTCTACTTCTTGAAAGTCTCAAAGGTATCATATTTATTTTTTAAAAAATATACCCAAACCTTTCTAGTTGAGTCATCAATAAAAGTCATATAATAACAGGACCTCCAAGAGATGCAACGGGAGAAGGTCCCCACAAATCTGTACGTACCAATTCTAAATTTAAAGCTTTGGCACTCTAGTGCCTTTTAAAACTAACCCTTTTCTGTTTTCCAAAGATATAACCTTCACAGATATTAGATTCAATGAACTTTAAAGCAGAAAATTTACCTTTGGACAGATGTACTTTTATGCCCTTCTCACTCATATGACCCAGCCTACAGTGGCATAGATTGGCGTCTGAACTAGCATCTGCACCAACAACTGTATCCCTGGTACTGAATGTCATATATACGGTCCCTGTCTTTTCTCCTCGGGCCACTACCATAGCTGTCACGCCCCGTATTAAGAAATCTGACCGGCCATGATTTATGAACCTTTAGCCCAAAAAATTAAGTAAGCCTTAAAATAAATTTAGCTAACTATATGCTAAACAATATCAACTTCTATGAATTTAATTAATTTAAATTTCATATCATCAAAGTGGGTCAACAGCCCAACAACTCATCACAATAATGTCATAGTATCAATGATAATGTACTGATAAATGCAGAAGCAAAAGTAATGAAATGTCCTAGAGGTCATATGTCCTGGATACCACGTAACAGTCCATAAACTAGACCTCTTCTCACTGGAGACCTGAAAAAATGTTATGAAGCTACATCAGTATAAAATGGTGAATGGAACGTGCATAGTATAATACAGTTCTAAAATAGGAATTTAAATAGTGGTACGATAAGATAATCATGGCATGATATATACAGTATAATCAAAAGGGTAACACATAACCCATTATTTTATTTTATTTTCATAATTGAAAATATATATCTCTTTCAATTCATTGAAACTGGACATCAGTTGTCCTCATATCATAAGACATAATATGTCAATATCGTCATAATATAGTATAGCAACATGCTCATCAGAGGGTGAGAATAATCAATCAATTGCTCTAGAAACAGTCTGAGCATAATAGTATCAATGTCACATCATAACTCGTGACTTTTTGCACATGAATCTAATATTAAAAAATAGAGTCACCACATGTTGGCGCCTGAGATTATTCCCTATACGATTTTCAGTTCAGGTCATCGGATGCACCCGGAACTCTCCCTTAACTGTTGAGTCAACTAGGATCAACACGAAATTCAAACCGGTTCTGTTTCCTAGCTGGCCGAAGTCATCTTCGAAGAGAAATATTCCTTGAACTTTTATTCATATTCCAAGAATCTTATCTCATGATTGCACCATATATACATAAGAGAATAATTCTTCCTTTGTTTGTCTTTGAAACAATTTTGCCATGAGTTTTGCAGAAGAGTATAACATACTATTTTATTTACAAGTATTAAAATATATACATTTTTCTTCAAACAGTTGCATAATGGTTTTACAGAAACAAGTAACATATCTAGTAATTTTAAAATCATTTTATGAGAGTTTACAGAAATAAGAATACATAATAATTTTA
>JAUTBS010141767.1:0-12370 GCA_032361285.1 Aequorea victoria | reverse complement strand
TAATTAGGATTATGGGCTAAAAGAGTTTGTAAGCCCAAAATATAAATATAAATAGGCCAAATTCTTTTATTTTAAGCCTAAAAAATAATGAGTTGAGCCCAAATAATTTTTTTTGAAAAAATGCCCAAATGTAATTCTTTCTTCTACAATAAAATAAAATAAAATAATATATATATATATATAATAATCTTTAAATTTTTAAGTAGAAGAGAGAGGAATGATGTGATGTCTTAGAATTAAAGAAAAAAAATAAAAAATTATCAAGTTGATGGGTTTAATGACCCATGAAAGATTTTTTTTCCAAAGATCATGTCTTCCATCATGACCCTAGGTAATCATGGTTGGGATGCAACCTAACCAAAAAAAATAAACCCTATTTGGAAGGTGGTTGAGTTAAATGAAAACCAAGATTAAGTTAAATAAGGGTTAAAAATATAATTTCACCACTAATCTCATACCTATAAAAATGGGGATTAACCCCATTATTTTTTAAATAGAAATTTCGTGCATGAAGAGAGAGAAGAAGAATAATAATAATAAGGAAGAAACCAACATCATTTTGTCTTCTAACAAGGTTAATAATTTATGAAACCATCTTTTAAATTCTTTTACAAACCTCTTAAATCGTGTATAAATATTGTTCATATAGCTTAGAACAAAAGAAAATGTGATGAAACACACGTAGGAAGAATAAATGACCTAGCTCATAGAATCATTATAAGATTCTATTTTAGAGCTTCAAGAACTAAAATGTGTAAATAGGCTCAAATCCTAAATAAAATTTAATTCTAGAATTTTTGGGGTTATATTAATATTTCCATAACATGTATGATTTTTATTGGAATTTAAAAAGATGATTTCATACCCCAATCCTAATTTTCAATTTTTGGGTACAAGGAGGAAAGATTCAGACCCAACTTTGGAGAATTCTAATTAAATATAAAAAAAACTCCCCTAGAGATGATCCACAAATGGAAAGAAATTTCTAAGGGTCTATTTTCACCCAATAATTATAAAATTAATTTTCATTGGACCGATTGTGATTAATTAATATTATTCCAAACAGGGATCGAAAATGAACTCTGTTTTTGGTAAACATAATTAGACATGTTTCCAGAGAAATTTGGGAGTTAATCCCTTCATGAAAACGTTTTCTAACACATTATTATAGCTGTTAAGAATATTTGACAAAAATTAAAGAAAAGTGTAGCAATTTATTTCGAATTTCTAAGTGAGATGTCAGAATCTGAATTTTGGAGAAAGCTAAAGAAAATAGTATTTCAAGAGAAACTAATCACCTAAGTCTAAGAATTTGAGTTATTAGCAACTCGAAAGAATGATTAACATATACAAGAGTATTATTAAGATGATAAAATTTCAATTGGTCCTTTAGACTAAGGAGGCAAAGGAATGGGTTATAAGAACCCATGATGGACAACAACGTGATCTCTAAGGACCTATATAAATGATACCATCCCTGATCTCTCTCTCTCATCCCTGAGAAATCTCATCCCCTCTGATATCTCTATCTGTCATATCTCTCTTTCTCAACTTCTCTCTCTCGCGCACCACTGCTACAACCAGCAGCCACCACCACTGTCACCACCACCGAGCAATGCCATCGTCGTCGTCATCGTCCATTGTGAACTCTAATTTGTCTCTCACACACCCTCTGTTCCTGTTATAATAGAAAGATATAGATATAGATATATACATATACATATATATGTATCACTGTTGTTATGAAACTATCAATCCTCCGATCTAATGATCCAACTTATAATGGTTTAAAACACATATAGGTATAGGGTGATATCATATAGATCTTGTTATATATATGCATACATACATATTGATATATATATAAAATATTATATTACTGATATATATATATATACGTAATATAACAAAAAATCTAAGTATAAAAATATACGTTTAAAAGGTTATGTATATATATGTATATCATTCGGTTTTATGAGAAAATAAACATGAATAATAAACCATGAATAAAAAGAAAGAGAAAAGATCCTAGAATCATAGATTTCAGCCATTGAAATCTCTAGTCCGAAGCTTTGGGTTGACTCACCTTGAGGTTGAGTCGACTCACGTCCTGTAGAACTGGGTTCCGTCGCCAGTGGGTCGACTCACGAGGATGATGAGTCAACTCATGATGGTAAGATCTCGAAAGTTTCTCAGGCTTTGGGTTGGGTCGACTCATACTGCCTTTGGGTCGACTCACAGTCACCTATTTCGTGACTTGCTACCTTGGATCGATACACAACCTCTGTTGTGTCGAGTCATGGCCACCTGACAGATTTTGATTGACTCACAAGCCCTTTGAGTCAACTCACAGTCACCTGTTATGCATATGTCGAGACCTTTTGCCTTTGAGTCGACACACGGCCTTGCTGTGTCGACTCATGGTTGCCTATGACCCTGTTGGGTTGACTCAAATATCGAAAAATTCTAAAAAATCATCATGTTTTAATTTTAAGGCTAAGGCTCTATTTGGGTATCAATTTAATGATAAAATTATATTAATTAATAACTAAATTAATACCATAAACAAAACCTTAAAGCTTATAATCGGGAAATGGTTCGTTTGGTTGTTGTTTCGGTTTAAATAACACAAATTATGATTATGATATATTACATTGTACAATCAGGGTGATGTGTGAACCGTAAATTACTTTGCTATTTTATTTGAACTTGCATTGAATATTAGGTGAGTGAATTTACATGCTACGTACTTTTAATAAAATCCCCGTATTTCCCCAAATTACTTTGAAAAGGAGATACATATATTTTTAATGTTTTTAAATGATACTGTATGATATATTATTGTAAAATCATGGTACAAATATTTTTCAAGTTTTGATTCCTATATATATGGTGCGATTATTGTAATAACCCATAAATTAATATTTATATAATTTAATTAATTTGGGGACCAAATGTGTATTTTCAAAGAAGTAGAGTTTTAACATGTGTATTTTACCATTTAAAGAGGGAGTAGAGTGTAATTTGAAGGAAAAGGATTTGATATCCTGACTTATGTCAAGAGATTGGGGGCTGACTTGATAGAATGTCCATTTTGTTAGAAAGTTCTGGAGAGAGAGAGAGAGAGAGAGAGAGAAAGAAGAAGCTTGTTCAAAGGAAGGAAGAAGGAGAAGCAGCTGGAATAGAAGAAGAAGAAGAGGAAGAAGAAGCTAGACCGAAGAAGGAGGAGGAGGAGGAGAAGGAGAAGGGGATGAGAGGAGTTTGTCCCATCTACCCAATTTCCCTCAATGATTTGGAGGTAAGAACTAAGTTTTCTTGATTTTAAAATGTTAAACTCCATGGGAAACAATTAACTCCTTTTGGTTCAAATGTAGAACTTCTGCTTCTTGGTTTTTCTGTTAGAAAGAGAGATGAGTTTTTAGAAGTTTTGAGAGGTGGGTTTGTTGTTGGGGAGGAAGGAATGTTGTAGTAAGAGGTTAAATCAATTTGGGTCGATTTGTGGAACTTTTCTCCCTTTGTTCTTGATGATTGAGTGCCATTTTGGTTGTAAACTTCCCTTTTAATTTCATTTCCCCTATTCTTTGAAATTCTGGTTCGGAGGGGAGAGTTGAGATTTCATTTGTTTAATCTTGACAAATTGGGTTCCACAACGAATTATGGGGAGCTGGAAGTTATGGGAATGTAGGAGGGTGGTATTGGTATGTTTTTGGACCCCATTGGAAGTGGAAAAAGCCATTATTCTAGCCCCAAACAGAGCCTTATCAGAAAAATCACAAAAATAGAGCATAGGCTCTTTTCCGTAGCATGAGTCGACCCATAGAGGGGTGGTGTCGACGCATGACATGCCAAACCCATAGTTCTTTGGGCAGCCGGCGACGTGAGTCGACACAGGTGGGTGTGTGAGTCGGCCCATGAGCTTTTAGCTTTCGGGACTTTTTGCAGGCGGGGGATTGGGTCGACACAAGGAGGTTGCGAGTCGACCCATCCATTTTCCACTCTCAGTAGTTTTGACAGGCGGGCGATTGAGTCGACCCACAATGTGCGTGAGTCGACCCAATCCAGTGCTTGTGGCGTGAGTTGACCCAAGCGGCTTGAGGTGTTGACTCAGCCTTTGGGCGCGCACGTGGTGAGTCGACCACAACAGACTGACGTCGACTCAAGACCCTTGTTGGCTGCTGTGGGTGTCGACTCACGGTGGGCGTGAGTCGACTCATTGGGAGACAAAAGCCATTCTGTTACCATGATGTTTTGGGGCTTTTATGGACCCTTTTGGCCCTAGGTTCCTAAATGAAAAATGTCACTAATAGGTGTATCTAACCTATAAAAACATTAAAGAGGAGAGTTATGTAAGTTTGGGACCAATCTTTATTTATTATTGTTATGAACTATAGGTCTTGAGAAAGTAGCGGAGGAAGACGGTTCGGTGCCTCGTGCTTGAGAAGATTATTTTAAAGCTTTTGTCTCGAATGTGAGAGTGGCAAGTTTAGTAAAGTGGAATATAATGTATGTATCTTTCTTTAAATGCTTTGATGAATCTTTCCTTTATGAAATCATGCGCTTATAATGAAGATGATATGATGAGGAATGATGTGAATTACCTAGCTTGTGTAGTCATTACTTTATGTTGATGTGAAATTGTACCATCAAGTAATGTTGTAGCTATATGATGTATTGTTTGAGCATGTGCATTAAACTAAAGAAGTATCTATCTCATGCCCGAAGGTGAGGGAAATGTTGCACACTCCAAGGGAAAACCCGAAGGTGAGGGTCGCGTTATACACCCCATGGGAGAAAAAGCCCGAAGGTGAGGGCAGTGTAACGCACCCCATTGGAGCATGCCCGAAGGTGAGGGCCGTGCAATGTGTTGAGTATACGATGACGTAACATATGTTGTGAAACATGATCATGGATTCTGGTGTTAATTCATAAATGACGATTGTATTTGTTCCTAATTAGAAGATGTTGGAGTTTTTATGATGAGTTTGCATGGGTGACTCAATATTAATTTTGTTTGGTTTACATGTTTCATTATTGTATTTCACTTTATACTAAGCCCACTCTCCTGTAACCCTGTGGTTGCAGATCCTTAGCTTGGGGGTAGAAGTACGTCCACATGTGCCGCGAGGAAGAACTAACGAAGACTGTAGTGGAAAGAAATTACATTTTGCCTTTTGTATAGTATTATTCTAAAATAGTAGGGATAAGAATGATTGGATGGTATATCCCGGAATGATGTTTTGTTTTTGTTAGCACTCTTGGATGTAATTAATCTGATGAATGATGGCTTTCAACTAATTAAGCGAATTATTTAGACGAATTTTAATAGACGATTGCTTGAGTTGACTGAGTCACCTCACTCTGAGTGGGGAGTATTACCCCCGGGGGAGCGGGTGTGACAATACCGTTACCTCAATACACAAGCACTTTCATTTTGAGTAGCGAGGGTGAGGGCCACTCAGTGCTTCTCGTCCACCACTGGACCACCACCCAACTTAGGGGATACAAATATAATCAGCCACCAAGGGCTATATCCAAGGGCTATATCCCTAAGGGGTAACATCTGTCCACCACTGGACCTCCGCCCAATATAGGGCCAATGCCTTTAAGGCGATAACACTTCCATATAAGGGCCCCACTCCGGATTGTTACCCGCTAACACTTGGCACTTTTCGATAAAACAATATATTTTCAGAAAATATATTCCACACGCATACAAGCAACTCATGCTCAGGTTCTTTATATATAAGAAAAACCATCTTCCAACCACACAAGCAACACATGCTCACACTTTTTATAAAAAGGGAGAAATATATTTTAGAAAACACGAGCCACAAGTTCTCATAGCATACTTTTCACAAAACTCTTTTCAAACATGATAAGAAATGCATAACATGATGCATAACAACAAAATATGCTCATAAATGTATATAAAATATTTTACAACATACTAGTTATTGTGATTCGGTTAGTCACTCTCACCTGATATTCGTATCTCAAATATCGCCTCTTAAAACTGGTGACGTCTCTCTACCGTCCGTGGCTACCTTCTGGGACCTAGATTTCACCACAACCCATGAATGAATATTAACTCATACCTCATATGCATTCTAAGATCTTATTTTTTAGACCCCATGATCCCAAAGGATTGACCGTTCCACTTGGAACATGACATCTTTTATTTTTTAAAGATTGTCCTATCCTACCATGCTCGGTAAATACATTATAACATGTTAAACCTTTATAATAGATTTTGTTAAGGTTTTGAGAATTAGATATGAATGTTATCTATATTTTTTATGAAGAAGCCCAAAGCCAAAAGCACCCACAAAGGCTCCAAAATGCCACAAGAAGAAAGGTTGTCTCATGCCTTCAGGTCGACTCACATGCCTTAGGGTCGACACACCACATCACTGGGTCGACACACGTCCATGCCTGAAGAAGAAAACCGAAAGCCACATACCTTGGGTCGACTCACAAACCATTTAGGTCAACTCAGGATACACACAGGTGGGTTGGGTCGATACAAGGGTTGACGTCGGTCAGCTCATGCGCGCTGGGTGCCAACTTGGGTCGACTCACGGACCACATGGGTCGACTAAGGGCCTCGTCTGAGAAAGAAACAAAGAGAAAACATTTTTGACTTGACACACAGCCCATGCTGTGTTGACTTACGACCATGACTGATAAAAAAATTGAGAGTGAAAAGGTTTAGGTCGACACAAGGTTTATGCTGGGTTGAAACACAGCCACTCCAGAAGGAGAAATAGAGAACACCAACATTTGGGTCAACACATAGGTGGGTTTTGGGTCGATTCTCCACTATTTGGGTTGACTCACAACTAACATGGGTCGACTCATCTCCTCGCCTGAGAGAGATATAGAGGACACCACCTCTTGGGTTGACTCACCAGCTCACGTAGGTTGACTCACCATCACAAAAAATGGTACTATATTTTCCCATACTCTGTTCTAAGGCTCCGTTTGGAGAAAAACATAGTTTTACGTCCAAAACTCTCAGGATATATTACATACATCCTCCTTATTCCTCCAAAACCTATACATGCACAACTCTAACATCTCTAAAAGGTTATTTTTATGATTATTAAAACATTAAACTCCATATTTCCTCCGTTAACGTACCCAAGAGTGGATACAAGGAAGATGCATTATATATGCATGAACTACAACAGACTCCAAAAACATAATAGGGTGTTTTCCTCCACAACAATAGAGATATGAATTTCTACCTTTCGAAGAAGATAGCAGATCAAGCTCCTTCTTCCACCAATCTCCTCTCACTGGGTCTCGTACACTCAAAACCAACTCTCGAAATACAAGGATGTCCACGACTCTAAAAATTCCTTAGTGATTTCAACACTTCTTCTTCTCCTCTTCGGATTTTCGGTTTGAGATCCTTCTCACTCTTAGCATCAACACCTTCACTTCTCCACGAACTTTCCCAAATCTCCTTTTCTCTCTCTCTAGAACACAGACAAACCTTGGGATAAAATCTCAGATTTCCTCAAGAGAGATTTTCATTCAGAAGGAGAGAAAAGGGATTACACACTCCCAGCCATTTTTCTCAGATAATGATGGCTACGCAGAGGTGATGGGACAAGACACAGGGATTGGAGTTAAATCCCCTATGATAGCCCCCTCTTAGCAACTCCACCTTCAGCACATTTAATCCTTCAATGTACATATATTCAGATATTTAGGGGATTAAATTACCTTGGCATAAAATATACTTTAGTTCTTCTTGATTTGGGATTAAGGATTAATTCTCATTAATGTTCTAATTAAAGAATTGGGTCCTTTTATTTTTATATTTTTAATTCCATCATTTATCTTGGCCATAATCCAAACAAAACCCCTTTTTGGGCCTTAAACGAGATTAATTATCTTTAAGATTTCCTTTTAAAAATACGGGACGCTACAAAGAGTGAGAAGGATCTCACACCGGAAATCGAAAGATGAGAATAAGAAGTGTTGAAATCCCTGAGGCATTCTTAGAGTCATGGATATCCCAGCACTTCGGGAGCTAGATTTGGGTGTTCAAGACCCAATGAGAGGAGATCGGTGGAAGAAGGAGCTTTACCTGCCATCTTTTTCGAAAGGTAGAAATTCTATCTCTGTTGTTGGGGAGGGAAAGCCCCTGTTATGTTTTTGGGAGTTTGTAGTTCCTGCATATATGATGGATCTTCCTTGTATCCACTCTTGAATACATTAATAGAGAAAATATAGATTTTAATGTCTTAATAATCATAAAGATGACCTTTAAGAGGTGTTGGGGTTGTGCAGGTATAGGTTTTGGAGGAAGGAGGAGGATGGATGTAGTATATCGTGAGAGTTTTGGACCAAAAACTATATTTTTCTCCCAAATGGAGCCTTAGAACAGAGCATCGGAAAATAGAGTACCATTTTTCTGATGGTGAGTCAACCCACGTGAGTTTGTGAGTCGACCCAAGAGGTTGTGCTCTCTGTATCTCTCTCAGGCGAGGAGATGAGTCGACCCACGTGAGCTGTGAGTTGACCCAAGTGGTGAAGCTCTTTGTATCTTTAACAGGCGTAAAGGTGAGTCCACGCAAAACCCCTGTGTGTCGACCTAAACCTTTTCCTTCTTGGTTTCTTTATTAGTTGAGGCCATGAGTCGACACAACATTGGTTGTGTGTCGACTCAAAGCTGTTTGCTCTCTGTTTCTTTCTCAGGCAAGGCTCTGAGTCGACCCAAGTGGTCCGTGAGTTGACCCAAGTTGGCGCCCATCGTGCATGAGCCGATATACATCAACCCTTGCATTGACCCAACCCACCTGTGAGCATCCTGAATCGACCCAAATGGTCCGTGAGTCGAATGAAGGTGTGTGGCTCTTAGTTTTCTTCTTCAGGTATGGGCGTGTGTCGACCCAATGATGTGGTGTAACGCCCCGCTCTCCGGAGGATAAATAATCCTACTCAGAGTGGTGTGATACAGTTTACTTCAGCCACAAGTACAACAATGTACTAAGGGATGCACTCCGCATTGCCCAAAAGAAACATCAAACATTTCATTATAAACATCAAATCGTTTCCAAACACCATACATATCCTCCACAAATGGGATACTCAATCCCGATATAAAAAAAGATAAGCTAGACTACGGGATACTCAATCCCAACCATGTTCACAAACATAATAATCATCTGTTAAGGTTACGAACCAAAAAGAAACTATTACACAAGGGATCTTCTTCTTTACAAGATCCTTCTTCTGGTACTAGTGGACCAAAAGTCTACCCCGAGCTGTAATCTGCAACCACAAGGTTACAGGAGAGTGAACTTAGCATTAAAATAAAATAATATATAAAACATCTCTTCCATGAGGCATTTTATGTAAAAGCAACATCACACACACATGTAAGAAAATAGATTTCATGATTCTCAAACAACATACTTTGAAATACATTTATCAAAGCATCTCAAAAACCCAACATCCACGTGTTATATTTCCACAAACATAAATATATATAACACAACATCCAACTCACACTTTACAGTGCCCACGTAGTTATTTAACCTCATGACCGGGAGTTTCGACGGTACCGTTACCTCAACCACAACGCACTTTCATTTGAGTGGCGAGTGTGAGGGCCACTCATATGTCACTAGTGGTAAGTGCTACACCCTCAATGGGGTTTTGTCCACCACTGGACTTCCGCCTAACTTAGGGGCTACAAATATATCAGCCACCAAGGGCTCCACCCTTAACGGGGTCTTGTCCACCACTGGACCTCCACAAAACTTAGGGGCAATGCCTTTAAGGCTACTAAATACCCACATAAGGGGTAATGCCTTTAAGACCATCAACAACCCACACAAGGGGCTCACCGGGATGGTTACCCACTATAACTTGGCACACTCAAGCAAAACATCAAACACAAGATACATTTTTTATATCATCAACCCATTACAAAATAGGATCACATTTGATAAAAATACGGATCAACTTCATTTGAAAACCCAAACATGCTTTAAGAAAATACCCACGAGATCATCACAAAACATGTTATCAAAATATTTAAAGATAACTACATTTTCTATATTTTATTTTAAATAAGCTAGTCACTCTCACCTTTCACTTGAGCACTTCACGAACGACCTACTTGATCATGAGACAACATTCCCTCGTCCGCGGTTAAAACTTCGGGACATAGATTGCATAATAATCCACGAATAAGAATCAACTTTATGCTTATATGATTCCTAACATCTTTTATCTTGACCTTATGGTCACATAAGATTCTTAGTTCCCATTGGAACATGATCTACCCTTGATTCTTAGAGGTTTCCAACCCTATAATGTTTGGTGAATTCCAATTAAAGGATTAAACCCTTGTAATAATTCTTGGTAAAACTTTAGAAGATAGATGTGGTCATAAGCTATATTATTCATAAAGAAATCTAAGGTCAAAAGTGGCCATAAAAGCTCAGAAACATCACTGGAAGAAAGCTATTTCAAAGTTTTGAGTCGACACAAGACCGAGTTGGGTCGACTCACGTGACTCTGGGTCAACTCACCCTTTCTTTGGGTCGAATTAGAGTGCTCACAGAAGGGTTTGGGTCGAGGTATGGGCTGAGGTATCTCGACTCATGCGCGCTGGGCTGAGATTGGGTCAACTCACACAAGACTTGGGTCGACTCACATGCACTGGGTCTAGGCTTGGGTCGACACACGACCTCCCCTGTTAAACAACAGAGAGCAACTCCAATTGATTCGGCTCACGGTCCCTGTGAGTTGACGCACTTCCATGCCTGATAAAACTACAGAGGCAAAACTGATTTGAGTTGACACCCACAAAGCTTGGGTCGACACAAACTCTCGCCTGATAGAAACTACCGAGAGCAATACACTTTGGGTCGACTCACAGAGGGTCTGGGTCAACACAACAGGCCGAAAATGCTGATACTCTATTTTCTGTGCATTTTTTGAAATAAGACTGTTTAGGGTGAAAAACATATTTCTTTCTACCTCTCTTAAGGCTTTACAATACTCACAAATCTCCTCTATAGCCTAAGCATCTAACATTCCAAAACTCCTTATAAGGGTCTTTTCACCAAGATTTAGAATAAAACTTCTAGATTTCTCCCATTAGAAATATTCAACAATGGATAAAATGGAGATGTATAAAATGCATGCACTTAGAGCAAGGAAGAACTAAGAAAGGGGTTCTATATACTGATTAAGAGAGGTATTTCATGATGTGAAACACTTGTGAGTTGAGGGTATGATTCTTATCTCAATAAACTCGAAGGAGGATGTCAACGGCAGTTTGTGCCACTTCTCTTTTCCTCTTTCCTTCGTCTCTTCTGTTTCTGGTGTGAGAAAACTTCGCCACTCTAGCTTTAGCACCTTCTCAGCCTCACGAGTCTCCTTACTCACCTCCTTTTTCTCTCAAGAACTCTTCGCATGCAACTAAAGGACCTAAGAAAACTTCAGGTGTAACACCCCACTCCCATATAGGTAATTAATCCCACGTGGGAGGGATGGTACGACTCACCTACACTGAAACAAGCATATAACTTAAACCAAAGAGTGATGCACTCTACATTACCCTAAACAAAACCAACCATACTCACGGATAATATTTTATACAAGCAACCACGAAGGGATACTCCATCCCAAAATCCTACGTACATAAAGCGAATTAACAAAAGGGATACAATCCCAATCAACATCAAAAGTGTGTTAAGTACTGTACTAGCTATTACAATTTTCAACTAGGAATATACTCAAAAACAAATCTTCCTCAGCCCGGTACTAGTGGAACTCAAGCTACCCCAAACACCTGTAATCTCTAACCACAAGGTTACAGAAGAGTCGGCTTAGTATAAAATGAAATAACATACACAAAGTGAAGAATGGTATGAAACCTTTTACTCTTAAAAACAACATCTATTGCACATGTAAGAAAGGGGTTTTTGTGCTTCCCAAACAACATGAATTGAAATACATTCCATTAAAGCATTTAAAGCATTTGCATTCGCATGTTATACTTTATATCATGTATATGTATAACATCACACCCAACGCACACCTATTATGGCTAAGTAGTCATTTAATCTCACGACCGGAAGTTCCGATGGTACCGTATCATCACTACAACGTTTCCATATAAGAGTGACGTGTAGGAGGCCCACTCATATACAACACTAGTGGTCAGTGTATCCACCCACACATGGGGCCTTGTCCTCCACTGGACCTCCACCCTCTTAGGGAAAATGCCTTTAAGGTTATACAACACCCACAAAAGGGTAAGTCATTAAGGCCATCATAAATCCACCCACACACGGGGTAAAGCCCTTAAGGCTACCAGGCACCCACACACGGGGTCCTA